>CAEMYA010000013.1:652641-664956 GCA_903131615.1 Diplodus sargus
TTTTTTTTTTCTGTCTCGGACACTGAAATTTTCCCTCCTCCTTTGGCCTTCACAGACTAAGCCTCTCGATCCCATGTTTCCTGGAGTATCTGCCAGTTCAGCCTCACACAGTCTAAACCAGTCCTGGCAGACCTTTGAGAACTAATATGTCAGGATTAGCTCCCAAACCTCAACACATAACAGCTCTGCACAGACCTCACATCCGCAGAACTGGTAATTCTCTCTTTTTCTGAGAGTGGACTCTCTCAAATTCTTTGACTTTTGAAAGAGTAATCAGATTAAGATTAATCAGATTTATCTTTAGAGCTGGTTTATGCCTGCCTCTTGTAAGCAAGTATAGCTTTGGGGTTAAAAATCTGAAATAGATTCTGTCTGTTAAACTTTGTATCACCCTGGTATGATAAAGCCTCAGTTTACAACCAGTCCACATGTAGCTTGTTGCTTTGAATTTTCTTGGGTGTATTGTGGCACAGTGGTTCTTTGAGCTACACGCTGACATCAGCATACTAGCATGCTGACAATAAAGATGCTGAATGCTAAGGTTTGCAAAAATAGGAGAATATGCACATCCAAACCAAAAAAGGGCAGGTGCTGAGTAGAAAGTGGGCAAAACACGAAACAGAGAGGCGGCTCGCACACTGGGCATCTTACTAGTTTTTAAGGCTGGGTGATATGGCTTCAAAATAATATTGCTATATCTTTCGGCTGTGTTGTGATACGCTGTAGCATATCTAGATTTTTAAATCTACAAAAAATCTAGAAAATCTAAAAATATCACATTGTGAGCTACACAATTTGAATTTTGATAGATAATCATCAACAATGTGGATATATGATGCAATACACTAAAACTTCATTATATTATATAATGATTAAGGGGTAAAGGCAAGTATTAAAACAAGTGCAACCATCTGACGAGTATAAATTTACTGTAATGCTTTTAAAACCAGGAAGACAACACTTAAACCATAACATGATTTACCGATATCCAAAGTATAAAAAGATATATATTATGACAACAATATGACAATCGGTATTATATTCCCCTGCCCTTGTAGTTTTGCAGGGATTTGGTCATTAGTTGAACAAGATTTTGTGGCAATCCATTCAATAGTTGCTGAAATATTTCAGTCTGGAGCAAAGTGGTGGACCGACTGAACAACTGACTGACCAATATTTCATCCCTAGAGACATTAGAACCACCATACAGCATAATCCAATCTGATACGACCACATTGCAACCTTGATTCTTATCCACACAAATAAACCCGAAACAACAAAGCTTCAACGAATAAGATTTGTCTAAAATGTCCCTCTGCTGATGCTGTAATTAAATTCTTTCATTCAAGATGTTACATTTTTCCCCCCCGATTATTGGACAAAGAGGCCTTTTCTTCTTTTCCTGTGATGTGTGGTCTGAGGCTCTAAAGCTTTGGTCTGGATCTTAACGGGAATGTCCCACTCTCTTTCCAGACTTGAGTGGCAACCTCTGGTAGTGCAGAATGTTTTCACTGCAAGTTCATCCTCTCCCAAGAGTGTGTGGTTGGGGAATGAGTGTAAGTGATCCATTTCGTATCAGTGGTGTGTTGGGCCACATGTAGCCTGTGGCGAAGGTTTTTCTGAGATCTGTGCCCCATCACTCCCTGTTGGAACTCGTCAAACCCGGGAGATGGGATCTGTTAGGAATTATCAAACCCTCCTCAGGCAAATGGAAATCAGACCGGCCAAAGCAAAGCTGCAAGTGCTTCATGTTGTGAGTGAACTGGAAAGGCTTTAAAAGAAAAAAAAAGACTGTGGTTATTGTAGCCTTTGGGTTTTCACTGGTGTAACTCTGTTTTACCCTGTCAAGAAAGTACATTTTAATCTTGGCAATTTGACTCATGGGAAGTTAAGATGAAAAAGGCCTGTGGCAAACATGTTGCCCGAGTGGAAAAGTTTGTTGGAGTTTGTCATTTATCTCAGCAGCACATTGATTAGGCTGATCTCCGTTCTCTGTATGTGTTGCTCTGAAATTGTAGCGTCTGAAGCTTAAAGTCAACGTGAGCGAGGTCACGTAAAAAGGGAGTAACATCTGTTTACTGGGATGTTCTGACAGCCACCGTGCAAAACATTCCTCATTTAAAGTGTATATATCTCAAGTGGGGTGCGTTTGCATGCCCTGTTTGATCCCCGGGCTTGTTCTTGATCCATACTGATTTAGCGCTCCACTGTGTGTGTGCGTATGATTGCACCCACAGTTTATTTTCTCTCTCTTTGTGTACGTGGATTGGACAGTATGTAGAGGACAGAGGGGAGGGAGGGTCAGCCACTGTCAACAAGCGACGGATCGTGAGAAAGACGGGCTGCTATTTGTGATCTCCATTTTATACCACAGCTGTCGGAGTTAAACCAAATTGGTGTTTTTTTTTTTACTGTATTGCGTCAACAGTCCTCTAGCTTAACTATAGCAACATGTCAGAGTCACGCCATTCCCTGCTAATGTCACAATAATGCTTTTTATTGGGCTCATTGTGGTCTGTAGTCGATCGTGTTAAACTCCAAGTGGGAGACGGGCAGGGGATGATGAGCGGCAGGAAGAACAAAGTGTCAAAGCTAGAGTACATAGCTGTGCTGTCAAGCTTCATATAAAATAAGTGTCTCAAGGAGAAAAGGATCAAGTATTCATCTAACTTGGGAAGAGAGCTCATGTGCTCATATAGTTCAGTATGTAGCCCAGATAATGATTTAATGATAATGATTTTTACATTGTGAAGGAGTGATGTTTTGAGTTTCTTTTTTTTGCAGTAGGCAGTATTTTTAGGGAAACCATATAAACCACCACTCCCCTCTCAGTCTGGAAAAATAAACATCTGCCTTGTTTTGTGTTCAGTGTAATCTGGTGTGGCCTCTGCAGGGCGTTGCTGTGTGAGTGTGAAGGTGACTGACGGTGTGTGTTGTTTTTTTTATTGTGTGTTTTTGAACAGCACCCTGTCCAGCTGCATGCATGCAGTGGTGGCGCTGCTCTACCCGTTCTCCTGGCAACACACCTTCATCCCCGTGCTGCCAGGCTCCATGTTGGACATCGTTTGCTGTCCCACTCCCTTCCTGGTGGGGCTGCTGTCAAGCTCTTTGCCCAAGCTCAAAGAGTTGCCTGTGGAAGAGGTGAGTACACCACCTCTGCGTCTTCTCTGCATGTTTCTGCAAATTTAACTTTTCAGATTGATTTATCCATCATTCTTTATCTGGATGTCCCTGATTTGGCCTGTCTTTTTTGGTCTATCTCTGTTTCTTTGTTCTCAACTTTCTCTGACTGAAGCCTCTTTCTTGGAATATTGAATATTTGTGTCTGGCTGATAAATTACAAAAATACAGATTCAGAGTAATTCCATTATAAATTGGCCAATGGACTGTTCCTGCATCTGTTTGACCTCCTCAGCTTCTAGTCTTATTATATGAGGGAACCAGCCAGGTGACTTCCAACCAAAGGGAAATATCAAAACTGAGGTCACATTTCTCGACAATACCTTTCAAACCAGAATCACTTAAAGGTGATTCATTATTATTTTGGCCACTTGGGGGCAGTCAAACAAGCTGTCCAACAATCTCACGTTTAACATATTTAAAAAAATATTGATAAGTTCACATCTTAAGTTGTAAGCCTTTTTGTTGGTCCTAGATTGAGCAAAACGTTTTATGTTTTAAGTGAGCTGCAGCAATCAAGCAACTGAACATTTTACTGGAAAATAGTTCTGGAAGTTAGCTATAATATGGTGTCCAGAAAATGAACAAAATATATCAGGGGAAAATTTTCAGGAACAGTCACATATTAAAATGTTTTAGTGTTTGAAACAAGGTGAGCATGGTTGTGTTTTTGATCTGTTGTTTGATATCTGTATCTTCTGTTACCTCCCATATGATGGTAAGGTTAGGTTCAAAGAGGTCAACCACCACAAGTTAAAGATGTATTTGTAAATATATCAGAAAAAATGTGTAATTTTTTACCTGTTGTTACCTCCCATATGGTCTAGCGGTTAGGATTCCTGGTTTTCACCCAGGCGGCCCGGGTTCAACTCCCGGTGTGGGAACTAAGTCTTTAGCGACGGCAGCATTAGAAGATCAAGAATAATTTCATAATGAATACTTGAATCATCAGTTCAATTGTGCTTTCTCATAGACCAAAAACAACAATACTGATATTCAACAGACACTAATGAGGACAACTTGCTTTGTATAAAAACCTCAATCAGTATATCCATAGACACATATATTTCTACTGTATACACGTGTAGCATTCGCGCGGACACAAGGTCTCTGGCCTTCTCATTCTAGCTTTGGCTCACAATACACATTTTGTCTGAAAAAAACCCAGTGAAGCAATATAATAAGATGTACAGATGTTAGTTTTGTCGTATTGGCTACTTCTCAGACTGAGAGGTGATTCATGTGAAAAGGCAATGTGAGTCATAGTTAACACCGACCTGTTAATGAGCTTTCAGCAACATCTGCTGTCTGTTTACATCATTCTTACGGCTGCTGATTCACTCATGAATATGGTTCTAAACTAATCTTTTTTGTGCTGTAGCTTCTTTGAAGATGATTGTTATTTATTTCACTTAACAAATAAACAGTTGCATTTGTAAGAGATAAAATAAAGAAGTGAAGGTTTCCAGGTTTTTTTAATTAGTTCTGAAGGATGATATGTTCCTCTTTTTCCTTTTCTCAGGCTTTAATGGTTGACCTGGGAACTGACCGATTCATCCGACAGGTGAGTGTGTGAACTTATGAAACAAGGAAAAAAATCGACCAAAGCGATACTAATTTATATAACCTTTGCTGAACAGTGTCCACTGTGGTCACAAATGGAAACTGCAAAATAATGGCAATTTTCTGTTTAGTTTGAGCCCTGAAATTTCATCATTCTGTCTACAAAGAGGATGAAAAAAGATATAGATGTAATGGGGCCAGAAAGTTTAAAGTTTAGAGTTTAATTTTCATTGTATGTTTTCTCATAAAACCACTGAAATATGTATCTCCTAATGAAAGCTAGCAAACATTAGCCTGGTTACCGTTCATACCAAACCAAGAAAGGCTGAAGCAGCAAAAACCCCTGAATGTGTTGAATAGAGTGAATGTGGATTTTATTGCTTATGATTTCAACGTTTTATTTGTAAGAGTGAGACTGAGCTTTTGTTACATGGTCTCGCTTTAGATGAGGGTTGTAAAACATGCGGTTCTCTGTTGTAAGTCTGAGCCTTTGAAATGTATTCTCCAAACATTGTTGTTTATCGCTGATGACTGCAGTGTTTTCGCTTGTTTATAGATGGATGACGAGGCCTCGCTGTTGCCGCGGAAACTTCAGGCGGCTCTTGAGCAAGCGCTGGAACAGAGGAATGACATCATAAATCAGGACTCTGACAGCGAGTCCGACGAAGGTGAATAAGTGACAAATCATCTGCACCTCTTGAGACAGATGTTTTCCTCGGTAATTAGAGCAACAGTTTCTGTGGCAGGACGTCTTCAGTCTGTGTCTGTGAAACTCACTCCAGATGACGTCTTCTGTTCTGACGACTGAAGACAGTGAGTCACAAAGGCTCGCCTTACAAGTTAGATAATATGGTGTTTCTGATGAACTTTGAACGCTTCATGTGATCTATAGAGGGTTCAGAAGGGTCTAAACAACTGCAAGTTCAAGATTTATTTGTAAATATAGCAGAAAAAAAAGTCATTTTACACATGCTGTTACCTCCCATATGGTCTAGCGGTTAGGATTCCTGGTTTTCACCCAGGCGGCCCGGGTTCAACTCCCGGTGTGGGAATTGAGATTTTAGAAAGGATTTATCACCAGGGGATCAAGAATAGGTGTGTTCAAGCCAATAGTCATTCCACTTGACTTCACAAAAATACCAAAAATTTGGATATTCAAGGGAAACATAAAAAAAAACAAAAACCTCATCCTGCATTTTCAGAAACATGCTCACTGACTTGACAGACAGACTTTCTGTCTCTGCTTTCCACATTCTTCTCTAAAATAAAACCTACAGCGTGCGCTGTGTTTGCATTGCATCTGCCACCTGTCAATCACAGCCTGGTCACGCTAATGTGCAAACCAAAGACACTTGTGCAAACTACAGTCTTGATGTCCAATGGACTTTACAGAAAGGTTCATTTTTATTGCGCGATTTTGACATATTGCAGTTTAAAGTGCTCCACATAGGCATGAAAATACACTAAAGATAAGACATTAAAGGGAGTACGAGGATAAATAGATCCTGATCCTGCAGTTTTAAAGAAAGTGAGCAAATAGTCCTGGATATTCCATCAGTGGGATACGCACCAAAATTTAATAGGGTCTATTCTTGGTTGAGACCAATCCATTCTGGAGGTTTTGTGAAATTCTCCTGACAAATCAACCAACCAACCAACCAACCAACAGAGAAGACATAACCTCCTGGCCTAAAAACTATCCTACTACCACTACTATTATACACAATGTTCTTTTCTTTATGTTGATTTTATTATTTAGACACTGTGCCATGCTCTTACATGTAACATTTATCCTACAAAACAAGTCAAAAGAGGAAAAAAAACAAACACCAACAACAGTGTAAGACTACAAGGTAATGCATGTTTATCCTTTAACGACTCCTGGTACGCCCCCACAGTTACAGTTCTGGTGTTTTTGAGTCTCTTCAGCTTCGGTTCAGATTCTTTCAGAGTTTCTTTATCCAATCCCTCAGAGTTCAGACATTCAGTCTTTTCTCTAGCCATAACGATCTTTGCCTGTAATATTTTCCAACAGCTCCAGTTTTGTTCTGATACTTTTGACAAACTGACAACACCAATAAAGAGGCAACCTCATTATTATTATTACTCATTTTGTGGTTAATTAGAGTCAGGCTAATTTGTGGAGCATTAGGGGACACGTCGTCCACACAGTTCACAACAGCTGTGGCTTCGTTTTTATTACTGTGGCTGTTTAACGTTGAGCCAAACCATGTAATCTGCTTTAATCTGGCTCCAATCAGGCCCCTTAAAGAACTATGTGACTATCTCTTGGAAAGTGTGACGTGTCTGTTCTATTTCCATATTATTAATCTGTGTAGTGAATAATTGCTTCTCATTTGTGTCTACAGAGTATAACTCCTTGAACAGCCTTGTGTCGGAGGCCTTCATCCGCTTCTTCCTGGAGACCATCGGCCATTACTCCCTGTTCATCACTCAGAACGAGCGTGGAGAGCGTGTTTTCCAGAGAGAGGCCTTCCGCAAGTCTGTGGCGTCGAAAAGCATCCGTCGTTTCCTGGGCGTCTTCATGGAGTCTCAGATGTTCGCAGGGTTCATCCAGGATCGAGAGCTGAGGAAGAGCCGCGCCAAAGGTAGACTGTCGTTCTTCCTTAAAGGTTTTGGTGAAAAGTCTGCACACTTTTCCCTCTGGATGTCCACCCCTGTGCTCTCTGTGCAGGAGGAGCCACTGCAGTAACACTGATCTCTAGTGGCTGAATGTCATCATCAGCATGTTTTCTCACCACATTCAGTTTGGCCAGCAGAAGTCATATTTACTTCCTGGAGTACTGAGATGATTCACATTTTTTTTTTTATCTCTCTTCTTTTTATCTTGTGTGGACAGGTTTGTTTGAGCAGAGGGTGGATCAGTATCTGGAGGAACTTCCGGACACGGAGCAGAGTGGAGTCAACAAGTTTCTGAAAGGCCTTGGTGAGTCCTGCTGTAGATGCACAAGGCTTGAGTCAGATACCAGGAGTGTATGAACCATCAAGCAGCATTAAAATCAGGGGAAATTTCAGAGGTTTTTTCACTTCCACACTGCAAGATTAGACCATGCAGGACTCTTTGTTCTCAGTATTTTCTTTCCAGATGGCGCTACACACTAATTTTCTCCATCTTTTTCAATTGCTCTTGCTCATTTTTTAACTCATAAATGATATAAATGACAAATTTAGACCTGCAAAGTTAATGATGAGGTGGAAAATGTGTTTTGCCTGTTGTTACTTCACTTGGACTGTGTAGACTTATTTATACTCCCAAGAATCCTGTTTGTAATTCAAAGATGATCATTTTTCCATGTCTTAAACTTGTCTTGAGGGTTTTAAAAAAAAAAAGGTTTTATCACGAAACCACACTTAAGCAGATATTCAGATTTCCACACAGACTGCAGATGGATAAATCAGGGTTAAATCAGACCAACCCTCCTGTAATCTCAGCCTGGCTTAATCCCCATATACCATGTAATAAGATGAATTAAATGTCACCTCTCAGATGTTGTTGTGCATTGTACAGGATTTAATGAATTTGTTTTGAACTGTTTTCAGGAAGCAAAATGAAGTTTCTCCACAAAAAGAACTGAGAGGAAACAACCAACTGAAGTCCTGATGTCTCAAGTCTCTGCATCATGATTCTTACTTCTTTGTCTTTTTTTTGTTTTTTATTAATGTAAACATGTACATATTATTTCACTGCAAGTTGGCTGTGATACTCTTCAGTGTATGTTTATAGTACCTTATGAGATAGTGTAACAGGACGGTACACAGCAAGTGAGCCGTAGAGTAACCACTGATGTCCAGGTGTGCTTGTGGAGACTGTTATCAGAGTGTGTGAGTGTATGTGACTCGACATGGGCATAGATGTACAGTTCATATGTTTCCTTTTTTTGCATTATTTCACGACAGTGTTGTCCTCTGTTTCAGGAGTGTAAAACCTTATTCAAAAACTGTACATGCATCAAGACAATGAAGAAAATGATTGTAACTCTTCATGGAGTCTTTTGCTATCCTTTATTAAAAAATGGTAGTTAAAATGGTTAAAATGGCTCAGAGTACAGAATTTTTCAGTATTATTATTGTTGTTAAATGTCAGTCCACGATTAATGAATCCGCTTTTGTATTTTCGTTTTTATTTTTCTTACAAGTAGGCCACAAAGAGAAACAGAATGTGACACTTCTCCTCACACTATCCATATAAATAGTAAACATTCAGATACATTGTGATACAGACATCACTTTTGGAAACAGAAATAAGTAACTCACAATTTGCCAGACCATATAAAACGTGACATCTCAGTGACAGCTTCCTCCAAAGCTGTGTATTAGTAGAAGATCCCAAAAGACACAGTGAGTCTAGCACCAGCTAGCACGTGCTGCTGGTAACCTTATTACGTCTGCACACATCACTCTGGCGGCTGTCACTGCCGTGCTGTTATTAGCTCTCCTAACTGAGAGGCTCACTGTTGATTCCAGACGCCATATTACTTCTCCTCTGCTTGTGTCCTTTACAGCAATTAAGGGTGACATCTGAAGTAGGAGAAACATGTTCTCTGTTTAGGGTTCAGCTGAACACCAGCTTTACATCCCTGTTCTTATCTCATAGAGTAGGAAATTTTACAGTGTTGCATTTTAAGGTGGTAGTACCTCATTTTAAAATTAGCATATTGTTATTCAGATTTTTTTTTTTATTATTATTTTTTTACTTGTTTTCAAATGCCTGTGCTTTACGAATTGAACATCAGACATGTGACTCAAACCTTTTTTTTGATGGAACATGGAAAGGTTTGAGAGCAGAACCTTGATTACCTTCACAGGGACTGCTCTTAGGCACTGGCTCAGGTATGTGGACGACACCTGGGTCAGAGTCAGAGCAAAGGAAGTTGAAGCCTTCACAGAAAATATAAATGCTGTGGACAATAACATGAAGTTCACATGTGAAAATGTCAGGGGAGACAGTCTGCCCCTCTTGGACTGTGCAATACACACTGAAGAAGACAGAAGCCTCAACATTGACGTGTACAGAAAACCTGCACACACAGATCAGTACTTGCTGTTTGACTCTCATCACCCACTGGAGCGCAAGCTGGGGGTCATCAGAACCCTAAACCATCGGGCTGAGATGGTTCAGCCCACAAAGACAAGAGGTGAAGGAGAAGGAGCAGAAGCATGTCAGGGAAGCACTGAAAACAAAACTTCTAAAAGATCTATGGCAGACAGGGAAGAAATGAAACAGTGTAACAACATTGTCGTTCCTTATGTCGCAGAATATCTGAAAAACTGAGGAGGATCTTCAATAAACATCATATCCCCATTCATTTCAAATCTACCAACACCCAAACGAGGCATTAACAGAGTAATGTAGTTTATGCTGTTCAACGCAGCCAGCACTGCACAGATTTGTACAGTGAGGAGACAAAACAACCTCTCCATAAACAAATGGCGCTGAAACGTCTTAAAGAAGCTGAAACACGTCCAGTTGCCTATGATACTGCACTTAGATATAACATTATATAACATAACATAACATAACATAACATAACATAACATAACCTAACATAACATAACCTAACATAATACACCAGAATATAATAAAATATAAAAAAAGATATGACACTAGAATATAACACATCATTACATAATATAAAAAAATATCATACATATGACACATCATAATATAACAACATAATATGATACCATATAGTATGTAATGTAATACAATATAATATAAAATATTATAATATAATATATAATTTGTTGGGGATTATTTTGCTGCATGTCTATGATGATGATTTAAGTACTAATATTACAGTACTTGTTCATGATAAGTAACAATGAATGCATGTTTATTATTTAAACTTGATCATCTTCACACTGTGATGTTGTTCTTGTTCGTGACATGCGAACACTTCCTCATCCTCATCCTCCTCCTCCTCCTCCTCATCATCATCATCATAATCATCATCATCAGCATCAGCAGCGGCGGTGATGCGACACTAACACCATTCTTCTGAACTCTCCTCACACTACAGCTCCGAGAGACGTCAGAACTATTGGATGAGAGCGACAATAAAATCTCACGATTAACTGCGAGACTTGCAATCTCCAAAATTTTGGCCGGTCTTAAAGAGCGACATCCGATGTGGGGAGCGACGCTCGGAGACGCACGGGTCAAGGTAAAAAAAAAAAAAAAAGAAAAGAAAAAGAAAAGAAAGAGGACAGACAGACAGACAGACAGACAGCACAGCGCACCTGACGTGAGTGACAGGCCGACAGAAGTTGAGTCGCTCGGCAGGCAGCCTCGTTTTGAGAGCAGCACTCACATCCTCACACACGCTCGTGTTTACCTGACAGGATGCTCTCTGCATGAGCTGCGCACTTCACGAGCGCTGTGAATGCGTGTGCACAAGACGCAGTTTGTGTGTCCGCGGGCTGACTTTGTGTTCGCCTCCGTCCCTCTTGTTGTGTTGTGGACTGCACCATGGTGCCGTGATTGGGGCGTAATCTCCTACGCACTTTCTAAAACACAATATCACGCTCAGTGATGCGCCGGAGACGAGGCTGCTAATGCAGAGGCAGGCTGGGGATGCGGGGGCAGCTCCTCCGCAGTTTGACTGACGGGCTCTTTGTTATTAAGGCGAGGACGCGTTCACGGTGAAGTGCTGTCACAGTGATGCGTTCAGGAACAGGTGGAAACAGGTAGCCCAGGAGGAGATTGACTGGAAATCCCAAAATTCCCCCCACAGCTTTAGACAGTGACTTACAAAAATCAGAAACACAAAACTACACAGGTTTGCGCGTTTGTAGAGTGACCTAAAAAAAACCCAGCCACGTTGGACTGGATAGTTAATGTGAAGTTAGCTCACTTTCCAATTCAATACAAGAGGAAAAACAGAGTAAAATAGCGGGCATCATGAGGGGCAAGTCTCATTTTATTTCAATTAAAGTTTTAGGGAGTTTGACCTAATCTAAATCACCAGTGACAGTCAAAGTTTGTGGCCTTTATGCCGTAAAAATACAATCGACCCAGATTTTCCCATAAATAATGGCCGCACCAGAGCAAGAAGTATAGTAATAGAGATCTGATGTCACGCTCCTTCTGGTTTGTCCTGTTGGGCCTTATGTCAGAATAACTTTGTACTGTAGTGACTGGAGAGAAACCAATAATGTTTTGATCCCGTTTGAAAACATTCAACGTTTGTCAATTTAAACTTGAGAAAGTGAAATATAAGACGGTGATAATGTGAGGATATGTAATTTATAAAGACTACACAGTCGTGTTAGTAACCTCGTCTCGTTGAATGTTCACCAACACCCGTAACTCAAACATTGTGGAGCTGCTCCTTTTAAAATTAGCAGCTCACAGATCTGATGAACTCTAACCGTAGTCGTCAGTGTGACCGGATTCATTGTGACTTTCTTTCTGTCTTCAGCGCCTTTTCTGTGTTGTCGGCCATGTTTGTTTTGGTGTCACGTGTTGAACGAAACGATGTAGTGAGCGGTTTGAAACTCGACTTGAAAATTGTCTTTTGAATTGACGAACATCATATTTGTAGGTCATGG
>CAEMYA010000013.1:665004-721716 GCA_903131615.1 Diplodus sargus
AACTAAGGTCCTAAACTAGGGTCCTCTGGACGTTTTCTTGTGGTGAAATACTAAATGACCTTGATTAAAATTTCCTTCGACTTATACCTATTGTACTCTTAGTTTTTCTATTTGTGAACTTGAGAGATACTGACAGTAAAAACCATCACAACAAACCTTCAAATCCCACCGCCACTGAAGACTGAAACTCTTTTTGAGCTCACCAAAAAAACCACAGGCGCTGCTGTACGAGCTACCGAGCTGGGCTGCACCATGTTGTTGTGCTGAATACTGCACGTTGCAATCTGGCTGAAAAGTCTGCGATTAAAGATTTGAGGTGTTCTGTTATTCTGATGTGTTACTGCAGCGTTTGTCTTGACAATATTCTCGAGACGAACGCTGCTGTAGATTCTGCCGTTCAAGCATGCACTCATGCACATGAAGTGCACCGGTCAACCTGAAACAACACGGGCTCTGATAAACTAACTGTGTGCTGCCTGTTCAGCTTTCATGCAACAATCATTATTCAGTGCAGCGTTTGACTCCGGAGTGAGTTTTAGCAACTGTGCAAAGTGATGATATGTTAGAGCTGTTTTTGAGGAAGTGCTAAAATGACAGATGTGTGTATGAATAAGGGTGAGGTGTCACAACAAACAGAAAGTAAACCACTCCGAGTCGCCCGCGACCGTTTGACAGCAGGGGCGAGGTAATACTCTCAGCAGCGGCGCCTCAAACACCCCGTGATGAGAAAATAAACACAGTGACAATTATCTTCCAACAATCTTGTTTTCTGTGTGAAGCTGCAGCGACTGAAGCCGGCTTTGCAACACAGAAGAGCGTCCACAGTGGAGGTTCTCACGTCATTTGAATAGTTTGGTTAGATTTAATGTAAAGTTTAGGATATTTTTTTGTTGTTGCATTAGAAAACAAAAAAAAGAAGTCAAGTGACAGTGTTTTTTATCTCCTGCTGATGGATTCCTCCAAAGAACAGAAAGTGGATAAGTGGAGGACAGAAATAGTGAAGTAGTAGGCATAATAACTCAGGAGTGGTTGGAGATAATCCGCCCGTTCTTCTATGATCTCATCACTTCGGTGTTAATAGATGTTACATAGGGGGGTGCTTTCAAGGGAGAGATCACTTGCGCAGGTTTCTATTATGGTGACATCTCTGGAGATGGCGGGTGCATATGGTGCCAGCTTTACCGAGCGGGGCAGGGGGGGAGGCTGGCGGGAGGTTTCTTCGCGTTTGGAAGATAAACGCTGTGAAAGGTGCGGCGAAGGCAGGCAGAGCGCAGTCTGGAAATGCCACAGAGCCGAGTGAACAGCGAAGGCAAGCGCGTACTACGACTGACTAATTGTGTTTCAAATTGGGTCTTTGAGTGCACAATGGGGAATGGGATTGCTCTGAGCTCCCCGCTGAAGCACCCAAGGATGAGAAAGTTGTCAGATTTGTAGGTCAGGCTGCAGGGGTTGTTGTTAGGCAGACTTGCTCACAGCTGCAGATGTGACAGCGGTTTGATGCCAGGCTCGTATCTGATGACGAGTGTTTGTTTTTTCCACGTTTTTCTGTTCCCTGTTCCCCAGCTGCCTCTTTCTCTACTTCTTCCTCATTCATCTGTTTCTCTTGAGTCTGCGTTTGAATCTTCCTCTTCTTCATCTACAGTGAGGCCCCCTTTTTTCGTTTCCCCTTTTTTTTAATTTTCGACAATCTTGATAGATGTCACGGTGTTAAAGGGAATTGCGGGAGTGTATCCTAATCCCATCTGGAGCTCACAGGAGCCTGACCCGGTTTTCTCTGTGCTACGTTAGCGTGCGGCTCCTCCGGGACCTGTCCCCTTCTTGTGCTGACAAGGGAAGAAGGCCACAACCGGCCCGTCCTATCCCCGCCCGACGTAGACCCACACAACCCGACTTCACCTAATCCTGCCTGCTCCACACACACACACACGCGGCTAAAAGTTGCTTACAGCACAAATTCTCCCTCCTTCCTCGTTGTAGGTCACTTGGTCTTTCCTTCCTCCATTTTGGAAAAGAGCTTCCGGGGATATTTTGCCCTACAAAAAAAAATAATTATCTTATCTCCCTAATTCCCAATTATTATGCACAGGCTTGTTTAAGAAAAAGGATTAGATTTTCCCTCTTTTTTGGCTGCCGCCCGGGCGAGCAGAGGATGAATTTGAATGTGACACTCTTTCTCCTCCGCTGCAGCGAGGGGGGTCCTACACATGGATGAACTGGGGGAGGAGAGAGCACAGTGAGGCTGTCATGTAAGCCGTCTCCTCTGGGGCCACCTCTCGGTGCGCGCTGCTTCCTGCCTCAGGTAGAAAACTTCAGTGTTGCTGCTGCTGAGGCGTCAGGCTGCTCGCACTCATCTCCTCTCCTCTCCTCTCTCGCCCTCTGAGAAGGCAACAGCTCCACGCTCAAAGCACTGAAATGGAGAAGGTAAGGTGTTTTGGTTTTTTTTCTTTGCTTCAGCTTGTGCTTCCCATCTTGATTTAAACATCTTAGTTTCTGACACAGCTAGAGATGTTTCCCCTTTTGATCAGCAGTTCCCGAGTTTGCACTGTTGATCCTGTGATTGGATCCCTTCAGGGCATTCGGGGCCTTTTCTGTGCAGAGCTGGCATGCTTCCTGTGTTTGTGTTGCTCTCTTCTCACCCCCAAAAGACATGCTGGATGTTAGGAATACCACTCTGGCAAAAAGGAATAGGATTTTAAAAAAAAAACGGATTTGGTCCCGAGGTGCCATTCACTCGCTCTGTATTGAGAGGGAGAGTTAGCTGCAGAGGATGAATTGCCTACAGGGATTAATAACTTAGGTGAAAATAGTTGCACTGACTGTTTTTTTTGCCCATATCTTTTTTCCTGATTTCCTCATATCGTAAACGAGATAAAATGTAAAAAAGGGACTGACAGTAGTTTTAGCAAATTTTTTAAATAATAAAATTGCAATAATCCTTATTTTCAAAAGATTATATATCTTTCCTTAAAACAATTTTTATCAAAGTCTGAATCGTGTGGCTTTTAAACAAAACGATACTCTAGTACAGATTAAGCTTCACTGAGAGTCTCTGAAGCACCAGAGGAAAAAAACAAAGTGTGATTTTAGCTCAAGGTAAGGTGGCAACACAAGTGTTTCTGGCATGTGCCACCTCGTCTCTGCATCACGCTGACCTCGGTGTGTGCGTGTGTGTGTGAGATTTCTTTAAAACACAAAACAAAGCGGGGTTTGTCTTCGTGTTTCTCTTTCAGAGCTGCTCAGAGTGCTCAGAGCCGACGCTTGCACACAGCCTGTGTACTCTCTGCAACAAGTGGTTGTGTTACCAGTGCACAGATGTGCATCAGCATCAGAGAGCGCCCGCTACTCCCCAGTACTCAGAGATGCACCCGCAGCAGAGGCCCAATGCCACCCAGCGTCCTGACCTGCACCAGAGAGGCTCCAGCTCGCTGCCTCCAACTGGACAAGGCAAGATTATTTTACGTCTGCAAGAGTTTTTACCTCAGTTTTCCAGGCCAGCATGACAGATTATTAGTGGAGCTACAAAGTCTGCATCTCTGCAACCCGAAAACATGTTTTGGTTTCTTTATTTTCCCTCCTGTGCTCTGTTTGTTAATCACGTCTCAGTAGGAACCGTTGCGATGAATAATGCATGGCAGTGGCAGTGGTTGATAATAAGTTCTTGGAGATCCCTGTGTTTTATTACACCTCTCTCTTTAACACGTGGCCCAGTTTCTGAAGCACTCGTATGATTTCATTTTTGCTAATATTAGTGTGTTGCTATTTAAAGACCCTGGAGTATGCCTGGCAGCTTTGTTCCCTGGCTGCTTTTGCAGGGCTGCTTTGCACGAGTTGTCAAATCATAACTGGCACGTCCTGAACACCTTTTTATTGTGATGTGGGAGCATTACTGTTTGGTTTGTGTACTTGTGAGAAGAGCCGTGTGACTGCGCTGACAGACAGGATGTGGTCACTCAGATCAGGCTGATGCACAAGAGGTGATGCTCAGCTCTCTACCACAGAGATCTGTGATGATGTGCAGGCAGGAGGGGGGTTGGCTGAGGTGAGCCGTCCAGCAGAGAGCAGCAGGGCTGCGCTCATTAGCCTCATCCAGCTATTGTTAGATAGACGTACTGTGGGCCAACTGTTTCGACAGTGACCTATTTAGAAATGTGTGAGAGATATTTTCGAGGGCGTGTGTGCGGCTGCTGGTGCATCAAAAGCCTTCAAATATGCATCAATTGGACAGCACTAAGATGTTGTTCTTTCAAAACCTCAACCTGCTTCCCACAACTGTTTTATTGTTTTTTTTGCAGGGAGTGCAGGGAGAGGCCTGATTGAATACGACATACCAATACAGCACTTTACTTTCAACCACCCGCTGCTCCACTTGTGGATATACGTAGAGGTTTTGCTTGCATAATTGAAAATTAGTTGAGATAAACATTGTTTACAGGTTCACAGTTTGGTTTTATTTCCGTCATTGTGGTCATTTTCAAAAATACGTTGTAAACATGTACGCATGTAGCAGGATTATGCAATCAGGTAAACAAAAAAAAAGGTAAATGTATACCGATAAAGTTTATTGAAAAATTACATTACAGATACATTCATTTAGAAAGGGATTACTAACAGGATGACAATGAATTTGATATAAAAATTGATATGCTGGTCTGTAACCAGGCACATGCACACACATAACATCACTCTGGTCTTGGGTGGAACCAAATGCTTACGTAGCCTCGGGGTACACTGTACTGCAGAATAAACAACTGAAAGCTTTCAGAGTATAATGTCCAACAGTACAAAGATCATCCATTTGTTTCGATTCAGGCAAACCACAAGTGTTGAAATGAATGTTGAAATTCGTATTCCCTTTCTAGCTGAGTTTAGATGAAGATAGGTGCAAGAAGCCAGTTAGCATAGCTTAGCATTAAGACATTAAACAGGGGCAGAGAGCCCGTCTGGCTCTGTCTAAAGGTAAGGAAGTGGTACTTCTTTTAAATGCATACAATGAAATAGATTCATTTAGATTTTTTAAAAAGAACAAGATTTGTTTCAGGGTGTGTTATGTGCTGTTATATTTCTTGGCCAAAACATAACACTTTGCCCTGCAGGAGTACAACCTGTCATTTCTACATTAAAACCAGCAGAGTACAATTCAGCTTTACTCTTTGGCAACAGATACGCAAGTAGCCACTGCAGTACCACCAGACTACAGAGCAGCCTGTTCCTGCAGGCTGTGAGACTCCTCAGTATATTCTTTCCCACTTCGTCCATAAAATTGATTTGTTTTGCATTGATTCTCTTCCTCCTATGTATCATACAGGAACTGAAACCGTTTAGTTTTTGTTTTGTGAAATGACCTTTAACCTTGAAAATTAGATCCAGTGTGTTTTGCTGAACCAACGGTTTAAAAATCAAATTGATAAATGTGATAAAGTGAATGACTCATCAGCGAGAATCTTCGGCCCGTGTGGCTTCATGCCATGTTTTGAAACATCTTAAAAACCACTGAAATGCAACTTGAGTTTCAAACTTTTCCTATTCATTAAACAAATTCTTATCCCTCATCAAGTTTAATTTAGTTCCATGAATAAACTTAATAATAATTGCTTTGATGATCATTTTATAACTCCTAAGTCATTACACCCCCCCGGTCGTGTTCGTTCTCTCTAAATACCTTGTAGAACCACTGATGGTACTCCTTTAGCTGTGGTTGTGAATTGCTTGTCGACTGCTGCTAATAATGCTCCGTGCTCTCTCCCCCTTCTCTCCCCTCTCTCCCCTCTCTCCGTCTGTCTTTTAGGCCCGGGGTCGTATCCTTGCTCCCTCCTCATGTGCCACTCTCACAGACAGGAGCCCTTGGAGCTGTTTTGTGAGTCATGTGACCTTCTGTGCTGTAGCAGCTGTCACCTGTCCTCCCACAAAAACCACAGGTCAGTGTGCAGATACAGAGCGCAAGGACACTGCAGAGAAAGGCTAACCACAGGTTAAAAACTTCCTCTGAGCAGCAACTCGCCTCAACCGCCTTGTCACTTTTATCATCCGTATCTGCATACACTATCCTTGGCCTGCCTAATACCTATTAAGTATTCATATGCTTTTGTTTTCTGTGATGTTTCGGTACAGTAGCTGCCTCTAAGGTCACCCGCGTAATGACTTGCCCCCAGGGGAAACAAATTTAATTCTGGTGTTTTTCACGCCCAGAGAATAAATTAGTGAAACTTTATGTCTGGCATGGATGGATGACTGAAAGAGATCTGCCGGGCGCAGGCACAGGGGTCCCAAGGTATCAGGGGGGGCCTCTGGTCCAGAGCGTCTTTTTGAAGTGACACATTACTTTGCAAAAGGCAGCTGGCTAAAAATAGACGTATAATGGGCACAAAACGACTACAGAAACACAAAGGCTGCCAGAAAGAGACACAAATAGACCACAAAAAGACACAAAACTACTACAGAGACACAAAATAACACAACATGACTAGAACGAGACATATAACAAGCAGGGACAATATTATACACCAAAAAGACACAAAACTGCCACAAAGAGACACAAAATGACCACCAAGAGAGACAAAATGACTGCAGAGACACAGAAGTACTACAAAAAGACACAAAGCTACTTCAAGAGACACCAAAACAACCACAGAGACACAGGTCTACCACAAAGAGACACAAAATAACTACGAAGAAGCAAAAGTACTACAAACAGAAACATAACAGCCACAAAGAGACAATAAATTGTTAACAAAGGCAGACAAAATTACCATAGACACAAAACAAATACAGAGACACAAAACTATAACAAAGAGAAGCATGATGACCAGACACACTGAAGCACCACAGAGGAAACACACAACAGCTTCAAAGACACAGAACTGCCACAAAGACATACAAAACAACTACAGAGACACAAATATACTACAAAGAGACATATAACGACAACAGACACTAACGCACCACAAAGAGGCACAAAACAACTACAGAACTTCCAGAGACACACAAGTACTGCAAAGAGCCAAATAAAGACCACAGACACTTAAGTATCACAAAGGGACAGAAAACAGCTACAGAGACACAAAACTACCAAAAAGAAACATAAAATCCAACAAAGAGACAAAACATGACTACAGAGACACAAAAGGTACTACAAAGAGACACTGAGAGACCACAAATATACACAAAATACCACAAAGGGGCACATAATGACTCGAGACACTGAAGTACCTTAAAGAGACACAAGGTTAACACAAAGGAGACAAAAAAGTCACAACACACACATCACAACATGACCAACGACAACCAGCGAGACACATCGCTGCCACAAAGAGACACTGAAGTACCATTAAGAGACACAAAATGGCTACAGAGACACAAAACTGTCACAAAAATGGCACCCAGGGGCCATGTTGTCTCATAATCCGCCCAAGCTTCCTGATGGATGTTGATGTGATCTCTCATATGTTTAGGGTGGTGCAGATCGGGAAGGCCCTGCAGGATCAGCAGTGGCTGTTTGAGAACCTGATGGTGCAGGTGGAGGAGAGGAGGTCCGCGGTGGAGAACAATGCCAAACAGATAGAGGACAGGTAGGTTCGGACTCACACAGTCCCAGGTCTGAGCAACTTCCACCACAAATAGTCAATAATTTAATAGTGTGAAATATAGCAAGCGAATGCATAACTAGTGTCTGAAACGCTGCTGTTTTGTTCTGCATGTTGGATTTTTCTGCCCGGAGTGGGGCATTTATTTTCTCCTCCCTCTCTCTTCGTAGACTTCACGGAGTAAAGATCGCACACAGGAAGGCAGAGAACCAGATTAAAATGGCAAAGATGATTATGATGAACGAGCTTAACAAACGAGCCAACCTATTAATAGAGCAACTGGAGGTAATTACTTTCTCTCTTTCTCTTTCCTTCTTATCGTGCAGCCAGCCATGAATCTACATGTGAGGAATCAGTAACCGCTGTGATGTAATCAGTCCTGAAAGCAAGCAAACGAGAACCCATAATAATCTGTCAAAGCTGCTTAAGCCGACTCCTCAGGAGCTATATCTGTCAAAAAAAACAAAAAAACATCCATTGATTAAGCCCCACGGTCCGGCCGTGACTCTATGTACCAGTAATTACATGTAACCAGATGCATTTTTATGGGTTTCCTTTTTGCAGAAAATCTCAGAAGATTTCCAGCAGCGTCTGGAGGACCAGCTGCAGGGGGCAATAGAGATCTGTGGCCAGCTGGACCACGTTCAGAAGTTCATCACCTGGGCGACGACCCACCACTGCAGAGGCCCGGTGCTCTTCAGCAGGGCTCTGGTACGCTTGACAGGGCGGTCAACACGTCCACACACACAGTCACATGAGGAGAAAGTAATTCACTTCTGAGAGGAAGCAGAGTCTTTTTGTCTTTATATTTAAAGGTCCAGTGTGTAGGATTATGGGGTAATGATGTTTTCATTGGTTTATAATTATCTGGAAATAAGAATAGTTTTGTTTTTCGTTACCTTAGAATGAGTCTTTTACATCTACAGATGAAGCCAGAGTCCCCCATGTTTCTACAGTAGCCCACAGCGGACAAACACCGGCTCTAGCGGGCATTTCACATTTCGGAAGCCGCCTTAGAAGACTTTTAGGAATGTTTCATCTGTTGCTTGCAAACTGTAGCCGCACAACTAGATGTGACTGAATCCTACACGCTGGACCTTTAAAGGAGAGCACCGCTCGTTACACATGTAGTTTACCAGTCACAGGAAGTACCACTTCTTAGCACAGCTGTGCAAAGGTCTCTGTGTCACCACAAACATGCATCTTTCAAAAGCCACACTCGCCGCTCATAACACAGGCTTTCTGTGTTGCGAGCGGTGAGTGTGGTTTTTGAAAGAAGCAGCCATTTACCAGGCAGGAAGGGTTTAACAAAAGACGAGCTGCAAGATTAGACAAAAGGTCAAGATGTCTTTGTCTAAACTTTGACCATTCTTTTGAAAATCTCCTCACTTGACTGTTGCTTGCTGTTAACGTGCAATACTGAACCACTTGCATGCACTTGAATGCTTTTGCCAGACTGCTTTTTCTAGGATTTTTTTTTCCTGGTCTCATGCAGTTCAGGGACACTGTTAGCTCAATACTGCTGTAGGTATCTTAATGAGATCTCTTTTCCTGAAGGACGTAACATGCTTCGCTACTCTGAAGCGCAGTGTGAGGTTTCGTGCTAGTTAGCATTTGATTTCCAGCGGCTTAGCTTTCAAAGAAAATCCTAAATGATCGTCCTCTCAGCATTACCTGCAGGTGTCTCTCGCGCTTGCTTTTCCTTTTTGTAATTACATACTGCTGAAATCAGCGACACCATCAGGGATTTCCAAAATGCATCAGTTTTTTGTCGTTTGCGAACAATATATGTTCTTCCTTCAGATTTCACTGCAGATGCAGCAGCTGCTTGAGTCGTCGCTCCACTCAGACCCCTGGAGTCCCGTCAAGATCAAATTTAACTGGGATGCCAGTTACTGGACCAAGCAGATTTCCTCTTTAGGTAAAAAAAATAATGTTATTGAATCATGATGGTTATTGACAGCACTGATCTTTGTTCAGAATGAGACTTAAACTGGAAATAATAGAAAAAAATGTAATACGTTAGAAATAAAATAGCATTTTTTTGCATGTGACATGATGTTTTGAACAGAGCTCTTAATGTTCCTCTGCAGGTCAGCTGACCGTTGAAGGGGGAAACTGCACTTATCCGTCGGGCTTGGCCTGCTCCAGTATCCTCCGGCCTCAGCCCATTACCTGCTTGGCTTTGCCGTCTGTTTGTCACAGAGGACGCGAGCCAGGCTGTGGATACCAGGCCTGCTGTGAGCCACAGATGTGCTGCCTGCACGGCATTCCCTCTCAGCCAGATCTGCCCAGTCTGGATAAAAGCCAGCTGGAAGGCACACTTTATAACTCCAACTGTGTCCAGTCTGCCCTTATCTCTGCCTCCCTGCACCAGAGCCAGCAGCTGCAGAGGTGCTGGGACCCAGACAGCTCATCGCAATGTCCTCCCCCTTCATCACCTGTACCAATGATCCAGCTCAGCTGCAGTCGAGGCTCAACATCCCAGCCACAAGCCACTGCCTCTGCACCCCAGTCTCAAGCCAAACCTTATCAGTATCACCAACACCAGAGAGAAGTTCCTCTGGACGGCCAGACTCAGCCAAGCGCAGACCGTAGCAGGCCGGGTCAGTGTCAGGGGAAGCTGTCGACCGGCGCAGCTCTACAGCAGGATCTCAGCCACACGGCTGTCGACAGAGATGTGATGACTGAAGTGGCCTGGGAAGAGAGGTGCAGGGTGGAGGAGGCTTGTGGACGAACGGCTGAAAGCAGAGATCTGCTGGATGATGTGCTGCAGCAGGACAGGAGGGAGCAGAGTCCGGCTCAACAGCAGCAGCAGCAGCTTCTCGTTCCTGCTGCAGTAGAGATGAGGAAAGATCAGCAGAGGAACAGATCTCCACTGATGCTCAGAGACCACAGAGATGGCAGGGTGAGAGCATACAAATCGTTTCTTATGTGAGTGTTTAAGAGTTTTGCAAAGAAGACCGCCGAAACTGCAGTGAACTCTGCACTGTAATCACTAACAACATCTAGAAATACAACAAGATTACATTTAAACTTTGCTCTTGACCTCAGAAACATCAGTTGACGGTTGATCTCACCACAAGCTCCACTCAGTAGCTGTTGTGGAGGTTTCAATATCACACTACGTCGATCACACGTGGCCTTAAAGAAACTTTACGTCACAAGCACACATTTCTTCTTCTGCTTCTACATTTTCACACACTGGACACTAAAAGATACATACAAAACCATCCTTGTCATTTTCGCATGAAAATTCAGTCTGTAAAACATTTTACATGTCAACATTACAGTGATAGAATGTAACTGTAAGTACATGCACTCAAGTACTGTATGTAAGACACTTTCCTTGAATAGTTCTATTTTCTGCTACTTTACACTGCCACTCCGCCACATTTTGAAGGCAAATATTTAGTTTAGTTTAGTTTATTAGTTTATTATATCGAAGACAATCCCAATTAATCAACTGCATCAACAACAGTAAAAAGGGGCAGCTTTAGCCAACATGGCTAATATCCTGCTATCCTGCTCCAATAGGCACCATATTGTACTTTTTACTTCACTACAGTGAGTTGTTAACTAAGTAACTTAATTAAAAATAACTTTGGAGGTTGCATGCTGCATAAGAGCCAAAGTAGCAGACAAACAAACATTGTTTCTGTTTCTGAAAAATGCTGACCCTTAGTATCCAGCATATTCATGCATGTAAATATATGTAGAATGTACTTGCAGTTTTGATACTTATTTACATTTAATATCAGACACTTTAAGACTTTTACTCAAGTACTATTTGTATGGGTGTCTTCCACTTTTACCAAAGTCATGTTTTAACACAGTATTTTTACTTCCACACATGTATGACTTTTGGATACTTTTTATAACAATGCAAAACATTAACAGCACTGAATCTGTGATTCCTTGGCTCAGTTGGTAATTCTACACAAGGCTGTAATCAGTTACATAAAGCCGTTGTCGTGCAAAGCGACTGGCAGCGAACATTTTTTTAAAGAAAAATGGGTGTATTTGTTTACAGCAACTTTGAGGTCAGAACATGGTATGTGGTGGGACTCTGAACACCTCAGTTTTCAGTTTTTTCATTTCACACGTGGTTCTGCAGAGTATCTATGTCCGCAGACAATTCTCATGACATGGTAAGCCACACACGTCTGTGCATACACCTCTTACAAACAAACCACTATTCATCAGTCAAAGTCAGGCTTGTTTCCTGTGAAACACAGGTGTTAAAATGCAGCCAAACACAAAGAACCAAAGAAGGCAGCGAAGCCTTATTCGAACATTTTATCACATAGTGACATTGAAGTAAATCAAAGCCCGTAGAAAATGTTGCACATAAGCTCTCTTGGTTATTGTATATTTCTTGCTGACGTTCAAGGGAGTGTTGAGTTCGAGGTGGTTTTAATGAATATCTGTAAACGACTGAAACTAAGGCAGCACTTTATTTTAATGCCAGAATGATCACTTCCCACAGTTGACAGCTAGCCTGAAAACAGATGGTGCAACAGAAATGTGCTTCAGCTTTTATGAAGAGAGGATGATGGGAAAACAAAGAGCCGCTCTGACAATTAAAGCAGAGCTGCTCACAGCAAAGCATCCCAAAACCAGTGGAGCAGCGTTCGTCATCATCACACTCGATTCCAGAGGTTTGAGCAGCCACGTCGTCACCTCTCAGGGTGTGCGCTCTCGCAGCACAAAGATGTATTATATTTGCATTTTCAAGCCACGGCATCTGAGAACGACATAAAACCACCCGGGAGAAGTCATTTATGTACTTAACCTGTCATTAATGAGCCACTGAGGGAATTGGGGGAGCTGCCAGTTTGATTTCAGTTCTGGTTTGCACTCTGAGATAAATTCCTACACACACCCCCATCGTTCCTGAGAGAAAGGATTATAGTCTATTTCCCCCCACAGTCTGAATCCTGCACACCTCTCCCGAGGGGCATGGATCAGGTAAGTGTTTTAATCGCATGATACTTAAGAGCACATGCTCAGTGGCAGCCTGGCCTGAATATGCATGATGGTGCACTAGAAAAAGAAAAAGAGGGACGTGATAAAAAAAACCAAAAAAAAAAACCCTGGTGTTAAATGAATTGTCAGCCCACCTGCTTACATTAGCTGAAGACACGGCTGAGAAGTTTAAAGGAGCTTTTCAGGACACTTGCATTAGTTAAATTGTAAGTTAAAAGAGTGAGAAAGAGAGAGTGGTTTAATGAGAGGGCCATGCTGCACACCTGATAGTGAATTTACATATGATAATTGGTGTTGTAACTAAGCCTTTCATTGCCTGTACGATAACAGTAATATATGCAGCTGTGTGTGCCATTCTCCGTGTTTATAGGGATTGAGTGCTTTTGAATTAGTCCCAGAATCAGCTCTGAATGATGTTTTTGTTCATTTAGTCTGGCGTCAATGTGTGTGTGACACTCAAGGTTGTTTCCACTGCGCACCTCCCACTCCTTTTTCTCTCCTCACTGTTGTTAATGGCACGAGCAGGGGACGTCTGCGCGTGTGATACAGCTCGAAACCCCTGCTCAGTTTTCTGCATGTGCGTTTCTGACAGAGATCCACATCCCTGGAGGTGTCGGTGACAGCCCACGAGCGTGCATCTGATGCGCAGAGCAGCAGGCTGAGCCCTAGTTTAGCGTGCGCGAGGAGGAAGAGGCGCTCCCAGAGCATCCCTGCAGAGCTGGCAGCCCCTTCCAGCAGCCCTTACGCTGAAAGGCCCACAGGATGCACTCACGGCCTCGAGGCGGGAGCTGCAAATAAGGTAACCCTGCATTACAATATAATCACACATGGGGAGGAAGGCGAAGCTTAGCTGTCAGATAGAATAGAGGTGATTGCCCTTTCCACATGTGAGTTCTGGCGGTGCAAAGGAACAGTAATAACAAGACAATTTTCTCCTGTCAGACACAGTTCCACTGTGAAATGAATCTATTACTCTGATTAAGGGCACCAAGTGGCTGTCATATTCATTGTATATTTGCCTGCAGATTATTCAGTTAATTGTTTGGTCCAAAAAATGTCAGAGAATGGTGAAAAAATACCCATCAGAGCTTCAAAGAGCCCAAAGTGGCGTCTTCAGTCTGCTTGTTTTGTACAACCACGAGTCCAGAATACCAAAAGCGTTTAATCTGCTCCTCCACCACTGAGCACCTGGAACCAAAGATAGTTTGTATTTATATATATTTATATTTTGCTTGAAAAAGAAATGCAGCAATTGATTAAAAGCAAGTTGTTGTTGGTTTTCTGTCAGTAAAATATACAACATGTAAGAATTTTGCATTATAATATCTTAAAATGACCAGACCTTGATATATATTGTGTAATTACCTTATCCCAAATGTTTCTGACAATGTTAAAACTCAAGAAATCCACACGTTTACTCTAATGGCTAATGGTGCGTTTTACAGTTCTTCTGCCCTCTCCTCTCTGTAACATTACATTCATGAAATAAAGTACATTTCCCCTTCAGCTCCATTCAGCAGTTGGGAGCCCTGAGGGGCGGGTGAGGATTTTTCTGGTGATCTGTTACATAATCTCTATTCTCAAATTATTTTCTCTCTGGTGTCTATGACTGGTGGAAAATAAACTTTTGCCAGTTCAGATTTTTTTTTTTTCACCTGGGAATTTTTTTTTTCTTAGGAAAATGTTTGTTATTTGTGTGAAACTGAGGAAAAACTCTTCTTTTCACTTTCATTTTTCGTTAACATAAAATAAAGGTATGTAGGTATTTCTTCTCGAATTAATTTTCACATTTTCACAGATGGCAAAAAAAACAAAGAAAAAAAACTTATGGCAAAGCTTGAGGCTTCATAAGCTGCTATTAGAATGACACATCTGAATATCTGACTGATCTGTTGCCGGTTGAGTTGCATTGTGGGTAAAGTAGGTATAGAATATAAAGTATAAAGTTGAAAGTCATTGTTTGGATAAATGACAGTACTATGATCAAGTTACTAATAATGTTTTTTTCCGTAGTAGATAGATTACACCCTGGAAACATTTGACAGAATGTTTGTTTTGTTCTCAGTATGCCACTGTGGATCCCAGACAGAGGAGAGCCTCAGACGGAGTGCTTTGTGTTGTCAAAGAGACCTCGTCTGACACGGCGCCCTCTAGAGGCCACCGGTCTCCTCTGCTGTCCTATAAGACAGAGCCAGGTGCTGGAAAATTCCACTTAAATGTGCACATTTTTAAAATAACCTCAAATAAACCAAATGCAAAGATTGTGAATACATGCTAACTCTCGCTCTCTTTTTTTAAGATCATTCTTTTACTTGTGTAAATGAAGAGATCGATTATGAAGCCAAGGACCAATGCAGGGTGTCACGGAACGGCCACAACAGGTGTGTAACATCAGTCCATGAACTGATCAGTAAAACAAGGTCTATACTCTCATAGCTCATTCTCTGCTTTCCTCTTTAGTAACACAGACGTTCAGAAGGACTCAGGACGGTCCAGAGTTCCAGTGGTTTGCTTAGAGCGTCTTAAAATACTTGTGTCTCAACTTCCCCCACATGGACGAAGGCAGAGTGACCCTTTACCTGCCAGCGGGACGGAGAGGAGTGAAACCCTCCCACAGCAGACAACTTGGCATGAAGTATGTCTCATATCTTTCCATACAGTAGACAGCCTTTCCAGTAGCAGTCCCATGTTGTAGAAGGTGAAATTTCCTTGTTGTTTTTGACAATAAAGTAGGCCCACCTGGCTCTTTCGAGATTATGGTAGTCCAACACGTTGTATAGTTGGGTTGTGCATCACGTAACGTTGTAATAACCTGCCTCAAAGCCTGGCACTCGTCTTGGGGGTTGCAGAAACACCGGAAGAGCTGATACAAAAATAGAGTGGCTTGCTCAGGCCTGTGAGAGCTAACCAATCAGAGCAGACTGGGCTTCTCAAGACCTTAAAGAGACAGGCATGAAAAATGTGTTCAGACAGAGCCTGAAAATGCTTATATAATGGAATCTTTAATGTAAAAAGTCATTCATTTTACATAAAAAATAATATCATATTAAAAACAAGAAGTATTCACAGCAGTAAAAGCAAATAAACAAGTTTAAAACACAATTTTCATCTCTGCAAGGCTGAGCTCTGAACTTTAAACTCATAAGTTCTTGTTTGATCTTTTACAAGAAGGCTTTTCAATGTTTTAACAGTATCATGTAACATTTGAGAACTTTGGATAAGCTAACATAAAAGGATTGTTTTTGTATGATGCGAACTCTGTGTTGCATCTAAAAAGGCAGATACGACAATCAGCAGTATGTCATTTGTTTGATGTGGTGTGGAATTTTTATTTCAGTGAATGCATCTTAACAAACACCAGAGATTCTAGAGTTTAATTCGCCTCTTCTCCTCTCCTCTCCTCTCCTCTCCTCTCCTCTGTTTAAAGGGAATAGCTAAAGGGAGGACCACCCGCTCACTCACAGCTCCACCATATGCAGAGCGTCTGCAGTGTAATCAGCCTACCACACACTCCACCGCCAGTGAGTTTGACACTGGAGGGAGAATCAGCTCCCATAAATCACCCACGCTGCCGTCCACTGACCCTAAATATGTGCCAAAGCATTACTCTGCTGTGGATCTGGACTCTGACTCTGATCCCAGGTCAGTCTCAGAAGAAGAAGCTGGTGTTTCTTGGGTTGATCCTGAACCCCAGTTTGAATCAGATGCATCACCAGAGTCCTCATCTGAGGCTGAACTTGAATGTATGGCTCAGGAGAAATTGGTGGCTGCGGGAGAGACTGAAACTGGCGTCGCAGGGGATTCAGAGCCGAGCCTTGAGTATGATGCAGACCCAGAATCAGATGCAGGAGCTGGATCAGAGGAGGGCCAGGGGCTGGACGGTGACGCCGAATCAGGCGACTCAGACGTCCAGCCTGACTATGACGCCTGTTTTCAGACGGATTCTGACGCTGTGTCCGATCAGCCTCCGGACTCTCAGGGCTCTGTGGAGTCCGAGCTTGACATTGAGTCCGATGCCGAGCCGAGAACAGACGACCCGCAACCGCTCCGCTCTGACCTGGAGGAGGAGTCCCCCGCCGGGCCCGGCCAGAGGCCGCTTCTGATCGCAAACCCTGCGGCTCAGAGGTTCACAGAGGACGTCCAGCCTGACCAGGACAGCGCAGAGATGGAGAGCGAGGACTTCTGCGCTGTGTGTCTGATCGGAGGGGAGCTGCTGTGCTGCGACCGCTGTCCTAAAGTCTATCATCTGTCGTGCCATATCCCGTCTCTGCTGAGCTTCCCCTCGTAAGCCTCTTGAACTGTAACCCATGTAATGCTTCAATGCGATACTCACACCTCCTTTCGAGCCGTTTTATTATTAACCTGGTGTTGTTTTCTTCTCGTGCTCAGAGGCGACTGGGTTTGCAGCCTGTGCAGAGATGTCACGCAGCCAGAGGTCGAGTACGACTGTGAGAACCAGAGAGGATCTGGAGACCATGCAGCACCACACGGACTGCCGGAGGCCGACCAGAGAGTGGGTCATTTCATCAGCTACATTAATATGAATAAGATTTGAGTAGTGAAATATAAAGTGTGTAAGAAGTAAATACTAACACCAGTGCATAATGCATTGACACTGAACATTTAGATACATTTAATATCTAAAACAGAAAAGTAAAGTTGGCAGTGACATCGTTACTGATAATGAAGTTGGCGGTTCCTTTTCCTGCACTGATAACAATTCTCTCTCACGTTTGCTCGACTGTTGACAGAAATGTGAGCGGCTGACTCTTCTGATCCTCAGTAACATCCTGAGTGCTCCCTTCCAGGAGCCCGTCAGTCCACTCGTGAGTGATCACCCTTTTCTCACAGTCCAGTTACAGTAACTCGTTCTCTAAATCTCATTTATTGCTCACGGTACTTACTGGAACACAGCAGCACTGTGATTAGTTTTCCTCATGTTTCAGCAGATATATACACACTTTGATTGCTGCATTATTTCTCAGGGTTTGGGGGGGCGAACAGGTACCCAGTGGAGTTCTCCTCACATTAGGTCTTTCTCAACCAAGCACAATGAGTGTGTCCTTGAGGCCTGGAGCTGCTTTAATCCTTCAACATTTGCAAAACTGAACTTCCTCTTTATGCGTTTGCTGGTGCAGCGCTGCATTTCTTGGTGTGATCAGAGGGACAGCTTTAAAACTACTCGCAGTAAAATGCATCAGTTTTGCAGCTGATGTTTTTATCACTTTGTAATAAATACTACAGTAGTTCAGTTCTTAGTTATATAAACATTAGCTGGAGAGCCATTAGCCAAAGTTGCAACGGATAATAATACATGTCTATAAATGTGCTGTATACAACATTTCATTTGAAAACAGTGAAATAACTTTTAATTTAAGAGTAATTAACTTAAAATTTAAAGTGGAAACAGAAAAGATCTTCCCCCCTGGCCTATCAGACTGGTATTATTAGGACAAAATGTGAGTTTATTCACTAAATTAGTCTTTAATGGAGACATGAAAGAACGCGCAATCAACATTTAGTTCATATTGACACATTGAAGCCAAACCCCTCGTCTTTTGCCACTCTAACGGTGGTTGTACTAAAGTGTTACTCCATTCTGTGCGTGCACGGCTGTTCTTCAGGCAGGTGCCCCGCACAGAGATGATGCCGTATTCATCACAATGATACATAATGCATTCTGGGTGACATTTATTTCATGCATTTTGAATGCAGAAAGACTAATGAGGTGATTACACTGGGATGAGTTCAAACGAAATTTGGACCGCGTGGCCGTGATTAAGAATGATCTTAAATGTCACTGCTTTTTCACGCAGGCTCGTCATTACTACCAGATCATTAAGAGGCCCATGGACCTGTCTGTGATCAGGGCCAAACTCAACAAGAGGAACACCCGACATTATAACTCACCGGAGCAGTTTGTTGCTGATGTTTATCTCATGTTCCGCAACTGTGCAAAGTTCAATTATGTGAGTTAAAGATTTGTATCTTTGTTCAGCGTGCAATTTGTCTCATAACTGCAGTGAATCACACTTTAGATGATAAATAAAGTCATGCTCAGTCAGTACTTTACCAGCACTGATCTGAGTCTTATATCTCTTTCTCTCTCCGACCACAGCCTGACTCTGAGGTGGCCCAAGCTGGCCGCAGCCTCGAGGCGTTCTTCATCTCCAAGCTGAAAGAAGTTTTCCCAGAAAGAGTTTTCCCCGCCGCTGAGGTGGAATCTGACAGCGACGAGTATGATGAGGCCTACAGGACCGCCGACGGTGGTTTCCCCTGGCCAGAGATGAGGGAGCAGTGCCACAGGAAGAGGAAGAGGAGAAACTCTCTCAAGTCGAGGAGACATCACTTCTAATCATGGACACAAATATGCTGTGTTTGCGTGTAATTATGCTGTTTTTATTCAGCGGCCTGTGGGGCTGTAACACTGTTTCCATTCTGTAATCTGAAAGGAGCTCCAATTTGTGGTTTGCAATAACATCACAGTGCTGCCATCCGATGGCAGCCGAACACATTGAAACAACAGTTGAGATATTTGAAAGGTGGGAGCATTCGGCAGCTGATCAGAGGAGCAAAGAGCATAAGAAGGAAGGTCATTTTTCACCTCACGTTACAATCTGCTCACATATGGCCAATGGAAAGGGATTCATACATGTGAATTGCCACAAATTGTTCCATGGAGCCACTTTAAAACAAATTAAAGTCATGATGCGGTGCTGTAATTGTCATTCTATCACATCATACACTGGATGTTTATGACCTTCTCTTGAAATGACTTCCTGTATCGACCTGCGAAAATCACACACCGGATGTTTTATGCTATTGTACAAAGAGGATGCCGTAGTTGGATGTTTGTTAATCTCAATTTTGCATCTCTATCAAATGTCATTTTTAGGTGAGCTTAGCTCTGATTATACACAGCACTTTGAAACTTTGATATTGGTAAACACTGTGTTTACCATGTTCTTAAACATATTTATATATGTGCAACTGTATAGAACTTTATTTTACTATATCTGTCATTTTAATTACTGAATGATTGCAGGCAATTGTCATCGCATTGATTATTGATAGAATTAAGTGTCCCAGTAGCTTTCTTTAAAAAAAAAAAGAAAAAAAAAGCAGCGATGAATCTGATTGTCTTTTGACCGGAGTGCAGTACAGAATGTAAATGATTGAGGGCGCCATGTTAACGCTCAACAGAGCACATGTATTTTCATGATTGTTAGAGGATTTAATATTCACAATCCAAGAGGATTTTTTAAAATTTTACTTGTAGCCTTAAATTAAGTTTGTGTACGCTTTATGTGACATTCCTGTTCCACCAGTGTTTCAGCAAAATGTTAAAATATCTCAGGCTTAATAAGAGTGTAAGGTATCGATCTCATTAAGTATTGACAGTTACAAAAACGTCCTTGTTATTTGTAGACACACACATATGTCATTTCATAATAACTGCTGTTGTAGAGCGTTTCCTGTTTTTGAATATTCTTTACTCGCTACCTGCAGCTTAAGATAGACTTTACTTGGCATTTAGAGTAATTACTGCACAATAACAATTGTCTGTGCACTCCTTGATCATCGTCAAGAGTAGTGAATATACCGTATACGTAATGTTACTTCCTTTGAAATCAATAGATGTCATAATATTTCCTATTGTACGAGAGGAGATAGTTACTGTCACAGTTTCTGGAGAACAGTCTGTTAAGTTTATTTTAGTTTTTTTTTTTTACTGTAACAGTCAACAATAAATGCACATATATAGCTTATCAATAAAAATTCATTCAAGAGACAATATATTTTCTTGTTATTTCTCATCTGCATGATTAAAGGTACCGTTTCTAAGAAAAGTTGATTTTTGAGTCTCACTCCCAACTGTTCGAATGGCGTCAGTTGGTAATTAGACTCAAAATCAAATTTTCTTACAAATAGAAGTATACCATATAACTTTTACAGTCCTATAGACAAAAAAGGGACACAGAGCTAACATGAGCGTGAGATATACACTATATTGCCAAAAGTATTCACTCACCCATCCAAATAATTGAAATCAGGTGTTCCAATCGCGTCCATGGCCACAGGTGTATAAAAGCAAGCATCTAGGCATGCAGACTGTTTCTACAAACATTTGTGAAAGAATGGGTCGCTCTCAGGAGCTCAGTGAATTCCAGTTTGGTAATGTGATAGGATGCCACCTGTGCAACAAGTTCAGTCGTGAAATTTCCTCTCTCCTAAATATTCCACAGTGCGCTGAGGCTCATAGTGCACAGAGGTCGGCAACTTTCTGCAGAGTCAATCGCTACAGACCTCCAAACTTCATGTGGCCTTCAGATTAGCTCAAGAACAGTGCGTAGAGAGCTTCGTGGAATGGGTTTCCATGGCCGAGCAGTTGCATCCAAGCCATACATCAGCAAGTGCAAAGCAAAGCGTCAGATGCAGTGGTGTAAAGCACGCCACCACTGGACTCTAGAGCAGTGGAGACGCGTTCTCTGGAGTGACGAATCGCGCTTCTCCATCTGGCAATCTGATGGACGAGTCTGGGTTTGACGGTTGCCAGGAGGACTGTGCTTGTCTGACTGCATTGTGCCAAGTGTAAAGTTTGGTGGAGGGGGGATTATGGTGTGGGGTTGTTTGTCAGGAGCTGGGCTTGGCCCCTTAGATCCAGTGAAAGGAACTCTGAATGCTTCAGCATACCAAGAGGTGTTGGACAATTCAATGCTCCCAACTTTGTGGGAACAGTTTGGGGACGGCCCCTCACTGATCCAACATGACTGTGCACCAGTGCACAAAGCAAGGTCCATAAAGACATGGACGAGAGAGTTTGGTGTGGATGAACTTGACTGGCCTGCACAGAGTCCTGACCTCAACCTGATAGAACACCTTCTGGATATATTAGAACGGAGACTGAGAACCAGGCCTTCCCGTCTGACATCAGTGTGTGACCTCACAAATGCCCTTCTGGAAGAATGGTTTAAAATATTAAACCCTATGGATTAAGAATGGGATGTCACTTAAGTTCATATGCAAGTCAAGGCAGGTGAGCGAACACTTCTGGCAATATAGTGTATGTTAACATTAGTGTTTGTGAACATCAGAGCAGAACAGGCTTGTAGTTGCAGGCTGAGAAGAAAAACAGCATTGCACACACAAGGAAGGGACTGAAAAAATTCTGCTACAGAGGACCAACAAATGGATTATTTACAGTTCGGCAGACTAGTACTGTGATTATTTCCCAGCTTCTTACCTAGCAGCTATCGCAGCAATCAAATGAATAATTTTAAATGAAATTCATACAAATTTCTTTGCATTTTAGATCCCCTTTATTTACTTTGGGAAGCAGCACATTGTAGCTCAGATATTTTCCTGGAGACAGTTTCTTCTAAATGCATGTCAACACTAAAAGATATATTTCCACTTTTACGGAGGGTCCAGACTGAAGTGAATGAAAATGATTTATGGCTCCCTGTGAAAATATCTACGACTTTAATTTCATCATGTCATCTCTGATTAACCTCAGTGATGATGATGGTGATGAGATGTCATGTGCCAAAATCCCCCTCTAAGGGGCGGTGATAATAAATCCAGGTGTTTGTGTTGGAGGTTGTAACGTGGGTTGGATTTCAGAGTGGCGAGTGAAGCCATGAAGGCCATCCTGGAATTTGTTATTGTAAAGAAGTGCAGAGGATCTGTGCAGATTTGTGCAGGTTTCTCTTCTTAAATTGTCCAGCATAAGGCATTAATTGCATGGATTAACCCTTTTTAAATTCTGGTAAGCAACACAAATATGATAAATATAGGGATTATAGTGTCCTCACAGCTCTTCCGGATATGAACAACATGATTTCTGTCAAGGAAGATGAGCACCTCCATTTTAAATTTTGTTTTAAAATGCTGCAAAGCCAACTGTGTGTGAACACCATACCCTGCCACATGCACAGAAATGTCAGTGCAAAGTTCTGCTGCAGCTTCATGATCAGTTAAGGCTGTTTGCGCCGGGCAGTGACTTGTTTACCACAGACAGTCAAACGGAGGTGTTGACGAAACCACGGGCTAAATTCAGCTTCAGCAAAGCGTTCAGCCGAGGTCTTATCACTTCCCAAAGCGTTTTCGAAAAACAACTTGTGACTTTTAAAGCTACTGTGACGGTCATACACTATTGACGAATTACGGTCAGTACTTCCCCACCCCGCTTTTTTGTGAGCAAATATAGTGAGCATTTTTTTGGAGGGAATACCACTGAAGGCACTGAGTCAGAAACTATGTGGCTGATGACCCTCATGTAGCACTCTCGTATGTCATAGCAGTAAGTGAGTTGGAGGAACGGGTTACGGGTAGGGTTGGGTGGGGGTGGGGGGTGAGGGGGCATAACTGAGGGACTTTTGGCCCTAAATTTGGCCTTTCAAGGTAATTTAATGTTTACTAAGCTGCTGTTTTATCTTCCCTCTTTGTTGTTTGTCTGCTCTGAATGTCTTGACCTTGGAAGCCTCCCTTTACAGCTCAAAATGCAAACATTTTAGCCATTCTGCACCATTGTAGATTCACTTAAACATCTTGTTAAGAAAGCCAGATGCCCTAAAGTGCTGTCGAATCTGATTGTCTGGAAAGCATGAGAGAGAGGGAGAGAGAGATGCGGCTCACAGGAGACTGTCCTCAGCACAGACATGATGTCAACCTGCTGCCTGGCTCTGTTTTTTTTTTTTTTTTTTAACCCAGGAGACACTGCTGACTCCTGCCTCACATCACACACGAGATATGGAGAAAAGATTAAAGAAATTGTTGAAAATGTGTCATTTCGGGTGAAACAATATTCTGGTTGTGTCTCTAATTTAAGTGTTTCCAATGGTAGAAAGTATTTTCTGCTGGATTTCATTACCTGAAAAACTGTTTTAGATTTAGCCAGACAGCAGAAGGATGGATCTACTTTAACAGGTGAATTGATGGTAAGGATTTTAGGACAAAACCCTGGTTGGTGTTGAAATAAGTCTTATCCAACTTGCAGTTACATGGTTACAATGTGCAGTAAAAATACTCACTGTTTATTAAATGACTACATTCAACTGTCTCTCTCTCTCTTTTTTTTTAATACAGAAGACATACAGCAATACAATCAAAGGTGTTATGTGCGCACTGTTTGGGTCAGAGGGCATCCTGCTGTGTTTTATTGTTGAAAAAGGTTTGTGACCTTTCAGTCGGCAGACGTGGAGTAAAACATTACAGGGTAATGATGAGACACTCCTGTGACCTTTTTCTGACCAGCGAAAAGGACAGAGAGAGAAGAACGAGAGCTGACCACTGAGGCAGTCTGTCGACTCAACGTCTGGAGTCTCTCTGTGCTCTGATGGGGGACGAGAGGGGAGGCAGAAGTTTGTGCTTTACTGAACTGACGTGTTACATCTTGTAGTGTGTGGTGTGTTAGATTCGGCAGAAGTGACGCGTCTTGTTGTATCTCCGGTTTCTATCCTGGTCATCCTGGCTTGGGTTATCGTTTCTCTTTGAATTAACAGATCGCATTTCTCAGGACAGTTGTTTATGATCGTTCATTTGTGCTGGCACGCGTAGACCCGATGACTGACTTTGTCTCCTGTAACATAATTCATTTATTCATTATGTGTCTAGACACTGAAGTCTCACATAAGATCTTTACAGTCATCACATTCTCAAGGTGGGAGCCCAAAATAAGCATCACCAATTCAGTATCCGACCCGTGAAATATGGTCACAATCTTCACTTCTGTCCCTGAGTTGTAGAATATGCTGTTGAATAAAAGCCAGAAAAGTGTGTATCAAGTTTTTTCGCAGAACTTTCTGATGTTGGAGCGAAGTTGACCTTTGACCTTTTTGAGATAAAATGTCTTCACTCTACCATTTCAGACATTTGCGAAACATTTTGTCCTTATCATCGTATGAATTCTTGGGTTTTGTGACAGTGACCTTGACTTTTGATCTTTGACCTATAAAATCATGTATATCAATGAAACTGAAAAGAACTGCTGTATAATGAAATTATACGATGATTGCGTGAGTACCCAGATTCACTGGAGTATGCTTCAAAAGCCAGTGTGTAATTATACACATTAATCCAATAATGTGTTTTATCATAGAAAGATATATCATAAATCCCCATGTACCTGTAACCTGGGTTCCCTCTGTGTTTCTAATGGCCTCACACTAATCATACTAAATGAGACTCAACGAAACCCCCTTTTCAGTCTGTTTCATATGGATTTGAAATCAACGTCGTGCACATTTTTAGCCTCGCTCAGTGTTTATCTTGCAGCCTGGAGGACTGTAATAGAATAACAGTTTGCAGCAGGGTATACAATTTCAAACCTTTTCACTTCTGGACTAAATTAATTAGCTTGTTTGCCCCCTCTGAGCAATCATGCACCACAGTAATTACAGTAATCATTGTTGCATAGATTGACTAAATTGGCACCATGCTGTGTTCATCGCCTCTCGGCAAGAAAGCTTTATGGCAGTTTTATTTACTGCATTGAGCTCTTCATTTGTATTAATGTCCATCACTTTTCATTCTCTTCGCAGCAAGTATTACTTTTTATTTAAGACATATTTTCGCTTATTTGTGTGTCGACTATTTACACCAGAAAAAATGTCTTTTTTGACTTCAGCTTGGCAGTTTGGTGATGAATCTTCTTTCTATACCAAGCACTCTGTAGCTGAAAGCACACTCAGCATTTTAAATGTTTATGTTGTGACTGTTGCAACAGCTGAATGTTTACAGCGAGCGCATGTGGTTTTCTTTACCACCAAAGTTTTTTTTTACTTTTATTGACTACAAAAGTCTCATATAACAGGATCTCTGGGACTCCGCTGTAGCTAATTAACTGTCTCTTTTGGCATCCTGCTTATTTATTTTGGCAAATGTCCTACCGTGTTTCTCACAGTAGGTCAGAGAAGAAGCATTCTATAATGTGTGTAAACTTTTCATAGCCTCTTGTAGTCAGATGAGTTGATATACGACGCGTTTCTGCGTTTGATGCCTACATCCACCTTTGCTGTGTCAGAGTGGAAGCGGCAGATGTATCCTGGAGGAGCCTGTGAACTGGGCAGATGGATCCGTGGTGACCGAATGTCCTTCCTCTGCGCGACAAGCATCCTGCGACAGATCAAAGAAGCCCGGGAGGAGAGCTGTGAGGGGGGAGGGACTGCAGTCTGCTAGGAATGAGGCCGAGCTGACGGATTTATTTTGATGAATTAACAAGTCCCATTCCTGAGATGATTATCGAGGTAAAGATCAGCGTGGTATGATGAAAGTTAAGGACTGTTTTCCAATATACAGTTCATATTGTGTAAGCATTTAAGACATTTTCCTCCAGTGCTACATTGGATGAACTGTGACAGCTGGGGATGATGTGTGATGATTGTGCATTTATTTTCCCAACATACTGTGTGAAAGGTGTTAAACAGTTATGGAGAACACTTGAAATGACTTCTTCTCAAGCTGATACCAAGTGGAAAGCAGCAATAAACACGCAAAATCGCTTACATACAGTGTCTAAAACACGCACAGTTTATCTATTATACAGAAAGATATATTAATCAAACTAAAGAACTGGTTTTAAAAGCAAATGAAGTTAAATATAAGTTTTATTCTATGCTTTGGACATTGAAAAACATTGCTGCAAATGTGCAAGAATGAGCCAACATGTTATTTTGATCTGTAGTCAGTGAATATTACACATCAGTCTAAAAAAGGATAGAACACAAAAAAGTAGACATTTGCTGTAGTTTGTAAGCATGCAAAACAATGAGAAAAGAGAATATGTTTGTATGCTCCTAATAATTAAAAGTTAATTTTGTCATACCAGCAAGCGGCATTGTTTTTGCTTTGTTTACAGTCATTTTGTCTATCTTAGAATTTTCTGAGAAAGTTATATCAAAAAACATACATTTTGTAAATCGCCTGAATTATGGTATATATAAGCTTTAATTTCTGAATGCAGAGAAAACTGAGGACCTGCATCCAGCAGACCTTCTGAAATGTTGGTTGGGTGGACTCACTTAAAATGTTTGCTAGGCGTAGTTGAATGTTACGCCAAGATTATAGTTCAGGCTGCCCAAATAAGATTCAAGGTTAAACATTTACAGAGGCCCCCGTCCACTGATCGCTCTAAATTGCATGCAAACGACTCCATTTTATCCTAAATGGAGCTGGAGCCAAACTGGTTTTCAGTACATTTTACTTTTATCCCAGGCTGTTGGGAAAAGGAGCTGTATGATATAAAAAATAAACAACATCAAAATTATAACAAAATCCAAACAAATAAATGATAAATGTAACTGCAGAACTAAAAGAAAACCAAAGAAAACTCAACACATGAGTTCAGAGTAGAAATAGTTCACAAAGAGGTTGAAATCGTGGGGAAAAGTGGTGTAATTCAGTTGTTCTTATATTAAATAAATGCTGTTTTTGTGTGGCAAGAGCAGAAACATCGATCGACCACAATTGTAGATAAAAGCTGGTGTCTGTGTGAGATCATGTCAGATGAGCATGTGCGTGTCTGGTTCAGTTAACTGTGTATCCTTAGTGCAACATTTCACAGTGTAAGAGAAAGAAGTTTCCTATTCATAGGAACAAACTACCCGCACAAGTTCTTCACATTTCATTTAATGATAACAATGAAGCAAATAAACGCAACACAAATTGAGCTAAAACAACAGAAACTTATGAAACATAATGGGATAAAACAAGGAATAGTCAGAGTAAGATGATAAAACATAAAACTTGTTAAGAAGTCACAAACACCTTCCTAAAAGATTTATATTATGTTATTTCTGAAACAGACAATTGTGGTTAGAGAATCCAGACTAGCATCTCAGATCCGCCCCTCCAGATTTGTCCACTAGATGGAGACCAAGGACCGATGAAAATCCAGGCAGCCACAGGGAAAAACTGCCTCCCCGTCCACTCGTAAGAATTTATGCTCATTGTACAAGATGAAATTCAAGTCATGCCGTGTCTTACCTTGAAGTTAAGGTCTGCTTCAGGTCGGTGGACACACACGAGCCACCAGGGGCGCTGGAAGACCCTCGGAGAAGAAACCCTGCTCATCCATCGGAGGTTTGTCCCTCTTCGCTTCCCCTAATCACTCACTCCAAAAAGTTTTATGTGTGAAAACCAACCTGCAGAATGAAAATGAGCTGTTCGAGGAGGTAAGAAACTTTGACTGACTTTTCTAACAGCAGCTACAACGTTTAACCCAGGTTGCCTTCATATGTGTGTCGTTCAGGACTTGTTTTTCTGTCCGTAGTTCAGAGAAATCGTACGCCCAGCTGCTGCTTCGTGTTCCGTTGCCATGACAACGTGTACCACGGGGAGAGCTATCGAACAGATTAAGCTAGCGTTAGCTAAAAATACTATCAGCTTTCATGCTTTTTCTGCTCTAGTTCATTTTTAACACGAGTAGGGTTCACTTATTTTGTTTGTAACGTCACAAGACGGTCAATGGAAGAGAAACACTTAATTAGCTGTCTGTGCCTGTATTAGAATATTTCAGGTTTCATAATTAATTAGCTATTAAACTCTACAAATTATTAGCGTTAGCTTGCTTGTTCAGTTAGCTAACTAAATAAGATTTACGCTAACGTATGTTTTATGATCAAATGCAAGGCTCAATGTTTCAAATTAACCAGCTCCCATGTGCTAATTAATTAACACTAACTGCAAACACATCTGGAACATTACAGAGCACCAGAATGTCCTCACTGATCCATACAAATTAACCAATCTCATTAGTTTTAGTTACTGCTAACGTGCAGCAGTGAATACTCGTTTAAAGCCCAGTGTATGTTAAGCAAGGACTGAAAAACGGAACTTTCTGAGTCATTTAAATCCTCAACGGTCGTCATTTGTCATACTTCGAATTCTGTCGTGGTCATAAAGGTTAGGTCTCACTCAATCTTTTGTTTCTTACTGGTAAAAAACACAGTTTTCGTGATAGAGCGTCAACATTATCAGCCTGGCAGTTGGACAATGAATGATTTATAACTGAAGGTGTGGACATCTGTGTACTCTGATATGAATGTGCTGAGTTCTCTCCGGGTTGTCATTGAAATGAATTTGATTTGTTCTTGTTTCTGCTATGGCCTACATTTTTCTAGATGTCTGCCCTCCCAGCTTCCCAAGGCTGAGCCCAGCAAGGGCAGAGATTAGCCTTAACCAGGATTAAACCAATGAGAAAATTTGAATTTGTTGGCCCTTATCTCCTAGCAACATGTGGAGTGCTCTGAGCAAATGGCAGAATTTGATCTTTTGCTTCCTTTTGGCAAAGCATGTTTTCCTGCCAATAGACACTTATCAAACATGACCATTGGAGACAGAAGGAATTCTTGGAGGGGCCTTTAAATGATTTGTTTACAGGGACACTACATGCATTACTTGTTTGAGTGTGGGGGCAGCAACCCTGAAGTACCTCCTCTCTGCCCCGCAGTCCATCAGCTGTGAGGTTGACTATATTTTCACCTCTCTTTAGCAAGTCCGTTGTATGCTTTAATGGCTTAATGTTGATGTGTTCTTGGTATATTACATTTAGACCAGAAGCTTTGATAATCTCTCTGCATAATATTAGGATTCACCTCATAACTTAGTAGATGGGCTCTATATTTGCATTCTAAACATGCAATTTCTTGCCTCATCAGGTAATGTAATCCCACGCTTCATTAGGACTGTGAAGTTTATCATTTGTCATCAAAGCCAAGCTGTCAATAAATGATTAAGTTTCACATGAGGAAAATGTAATATTTGGGCTCAAGCAAAACGAATAGCAGTTTACATTTTAATTGCAGTGACTAAGATTCTGTTTTTTGTTTGATTTCCAGCTGTACTGTATTTTAGTGGCTGCTTGTTACAGCCAGAAGCACTGCCAATAGAGAGCTGCTTAAGCCTAATTTATTCTGCGAGTTATGCCCTTAAAGAAAGCAAACTTCTAAAAGCCCTGTACAATAATTAAAATGTGTAATATCTCGACAGACTGGTTGCGATTGAAAAGTGACTGAAGATTTAAAGTAACTGTGGTTTCAGAAACAAATGCCATTTCTTAGTGGGACACACTGCTGCTGGTTCCCGCTGCTCTTATATACAGCATTAGGGCTGCAAATAACAATTGTTTCCATCATTGATTTATTGTTGATTATTTTAACTATTACTTGATTAACTGTTAAGTTTTAAAAATGCCAGAAAATATCATTTGCCACAGCCCAAGGGGATGTCTTATCTTATTTAGCCAGAACAGCAGTCAAAACTCAAAGATGTTTAATTTACATGTATAAAAACAGAGAAACATATATATATATATTTAAAATTATTGACTGAATTAATTGGCAAATTGTTCACTTACAGCATATTTTTAACGGATACCAGTTCATACTTACAGGTACACTTTAAAATTGCTAGATCATCATCATCATCATCATCATCATCAGCATCACCATCAGCAGCATATGCCAGTAGGGTTGGGAAAACGTAAGATTTTATCACTGATTGCAATCAGTTGATTGTGGTGAATTTCCATCATTGGGATTATCATGAATCTGGATAATCATTAATATCCTCATATGAAAAGGCTGTCTAGCTTGATAAGGTGCAGTCCCAGGCTGATTTCTTGATCAGTTTTTTTTTAATAACAAGATGTTTGTCCTGTCTGTGATACAATAAAAATATGTGATTGTTTAAGCATATTGTGATGATTATCAGGAAAATATCCTCAATCACAATTATTTTGGCAAGCATAATCGTGACAGGAAATTCTCCTTTCATCCCATGCCTCTGTGACAGTAAACAGTATTTACCATTTATATAATATTGTCAGTATTTTGCTTATCTTGTTCAACAGTTTTAATGTGTTGGATCAAAAGAGCATTGCAGCCTAGGGGCTAGTAGAAGGATTATTGACATTAAGGGTGGGAGAAGGAGTATGCGTAACCACAAGTTAAGGAAAGACAAGAAGGTTTAAGAGAAGAAAAGTTACACAGGATTGAAGTCAACCTCTGTATGTCCATGCTCTCTTTGTTCCAAAGTGACATTGATTTTTGTGTGCTTAGTCGTTAGACATTATCTACCTCACTCCCTGTCATTAGGTGCTATGTATACATGCTCACTCAAGAATATAAATAAACAGAAATAGCTGTCTGACAGAATGATGGAGAGATGAGGCATGTATGGGCTTGACTTTTGATGAACTGTCAGCTCCTAATTACTTCCTGCTGAAACTAGAGATGAGGCCAGCTCAATGTAAAAGGTGGAACACAGCGCCTGTCCTTGGTGTTGGGGTGTGTACTGATGTTTGCTCATTTTTCAGCATGTCTGTGTGTGAACAAAGACCATTCATTTGTGCCTTCTGCTAGGATTGAATCATGATAGGACCTATTTAATTATTCTATATAGTTATTCTTGGGTCCGTATATGTACAGATGGGCTGAAACTCAGAGAAAAACAAGTCAATAAAAGGAGAATAAGCAGACTACACTTGGCCTTTCAAGGTTGTTTTGAACTTTCACATGTTAGTGCTCCTGATGTACATGTACCTGAACAGGGATTTTAACCTTAATAGAAGGCATTTTAGGTGCACAGGTGGCACAGGGGCACAACTCTTACCCACCATCGCTGAGAGGTTTAAATCCTAATTTTTATTTCCAGCAATTTGGTCATGCAACAGACGCAATTGGCTTTATTTGCGCATGTCCTTGTCACTGCATTAGCGATTCTTGAGTGTTGAGTGTTTCCTGTTAAAGTCTACTACTCTTAGTGATGTTTCCAGCAGGTGGGTAACAAGAATTGGTTGCTTTTGTCAGTGGCATTCATGATTCACAAGAGATTTGTTTTAACTTGGCAGTAGAGGAAGTAGGGCTGTCAAAATTGCTCCCAAATGACGTTCCAATATTCCCTCTAAAAAAACACATAGGTTTGAACCATTCGAATATCTATATTTCCACATTATGTCAATAAAAGGAGGACTTACTAATACGAGACATAACTACTTGTATAGGTATGTTTAAGTAAATGAACTAATGGCCTATACCGTAAAACTTTTAAGACCGTAGAACTCTCTCTCACACACTTTCGAGATCCTCATGTTGCTCGTGGTGAAATGGTAAGCTAACTGTTGGAGTCCAAACCACTCTCTCTGCTGCCGAGTTGGGCTCTGAACTTTCTGTCATTTTGTTTTTCTCTCTGCCATCTGCATCTGCCACAGTTTTTGTCACGTCTCACCTTCAGCAGTGAGTGACATAAGCCTCGAAAAAGTAGTCTTGCGACATTTCGCGAATTTGCGGAAAAAAACGGGAGGCAGAAATGGGCGTGGCCTATATCACAAGATTCAGCACAATTCAGTGAGCACGTGGATATAAGGTTTTTGAATGTGCACAAAGTGTATGTGAGTTATAAGCCAAAACGCACTTTCCTTGATTATAGCACCAACTAGTGGTGAAAATCGACGACAATAGATTATGAACTTTTTGGGCAGGTGTGACGTATATTCCAAGTTTGGTGAGTTTTGGGGTATGTTCAGGCAGTGAAAAATGCGATCATTTTGGACAAAAAATGGTCATTCGAAAAACAATAGGGACCTCGCAGGTAGAGACTTGCTTGGGCCCTAATTTAGAATATTCGTTGACAGCCCTAAGAGGAAGAGGTACTGCGCGTAGCTGTATTGATCAGGGCTCTAGAGTGAGTGCATCTGGGCCCAAGTCTTCGTCAGGGTTAATTTTCCCCATGAAGCCCTTCAAGTCCTCAGTTTGGGTTTGTGGTTATGTTATGAAGTAAACCCCAACAAGTCACGTATTTTGTGTTTTGACCTGAAGTTTGATCTGTAATTTTAGAAACACAGGTGTAGATATTACAGATAACAACCCCAGGCTTAAAGCAATTCAAGACCTGTGCCTGTTTGTGACCCTTATTAAGGTCAGACTTCTTACCCTAACCTGACCCTGATATCCTATTTCCTTTGTTTCGGAATCTGATGCACCTTTGTCTTGGAGACACCTGAGGTGCACTGGACCCTCCTCCTCCTCCTCCAGTCACTTCAAGTCCCAAATGATACACTCATCACATTGCTCTGTCTTCTTCAAATGAGCTATGATTGAGGCGATTGGAATTTCCAGAGGCTGTCACAATCGTTTTGATTGGAAAATAGACAGGAGATAATGGGAGAGACAGGCCTGTTATGAGGCCCCTGCCAAGGCTAAAATAATGCGTCAGAGTGAGGAGGTTAAAGACACCGCTTCCTTGTTAATAATTAATTGCTGTGCATGTGGTGGATCCACTTCATCGCTCCCAGTCATCACTTGATAACTGCTTTACATTTAATTTGGCTTTACAGACTGTTTTCCAAGCTGGGTAAATTGTGCTTAAAGTTATTATCTGTTCAGACAGAGACGGCAGTGTGGAGTTAGATGAGAGTAAGTAAAGATTCCGAAATTCTGTATACTATTACTAATTTTATGTAGTTTTTATTACAATTTTACATTACTTGCTTTGTATATATTTCCTGATTATTATTATTATTATTATTATTATTATTATTATTATTATTATTATTATTTAACATTTATATATTAATATTTAGCTCATCAAACTTTTTTTTTTTTAAACTAGCAGTGATGAGTGCTTGTCTTAGAGAATATCTAGTTTAGTTTTAATATTAGTCTTGCAGTTGGTAATATCAAAATTTGAAATACAGATTGGAAACAATAGTGTTAATTTGGTATACTGAATGTTTCTGGAAAGACATTATCTTCTCATTGCTGAAATAATTACTTATGACTACATTCATCCTAGGGAATCTATCTTATCTATTGGCTTAGATTTTGCTGATCTTTTTATTGTGATATGTCTTCTCTTGGTTTTTAAAGGCTGCATTAAACTAAAGTTATATTTATGAATTTACCAGACTGTGTCTTTATATCCATTATTTTTTATTTTTTTCATCAAAAATCTCGTTGTTATATATTTTGTGAAAGTACCAGTTGTCATCTCTACAATATTGTCAGTATAAATAAAGTATTCGGTCAAAAATATTATGATATTTGATTTTGTCCCCAGTCCTTTTGCGAAGATTTCAAAATATCAGGATATGTATTGTGTATTGTGATACAGCCTAAAAATATTGCAGTATTAATCCATGGACATATCACTCAGCCCTATTTCATCCACAATTACAATGGCTCTCAGTAGAGTGCATACCTCCACCAAGGCCCAGCCATAACTCCAAATTCAATCAAGCCTAATCAGATAAGAAACACTAACTGCCTAACCATAATTAAAGATCACCAGATCTGTAACAGCCAACCACTAGGACAATAAAACAATTCAGATGCAACATTGTGTTGTGGAAGAATGAATAGTTTAATAAGAAGAGTAAAAAGTTACACTACAAACACTATCTCAGCTACACATCAGTGGTACTTGCAGTTTTATATCCCACTTTGTTGCTGTATAGCAGCTGAAAAATGTATATCCTCTATGAAAACATACTTCGATCGGCTGGATCCAGGTTTTTTATTAGGATCTGCAAATCAAAAGGTAGTCACTATTGATTGATACCAGCCACCTAAATATGCCCGATTTTATTTTGGTCAGGATCCATGCATTATTATTTTATTACTAAGTGTGAAAATATGCCTGAGTCTGTCCCTTTATCTGGATCCACACCGAAAGTTAATGAGGTGTATTCTGGGCCGAGACCCATCCTCTATCCAAGTTTCTGTGGAAATCAACCAACTAACCAACCAACAAATGGGCACATGTGAAAACATAACCTCCTTGGCGGAGGTAATAATAACAATATTGGAAAAAATAATCTCACAGATTTTTTTGATTAAAATAACTAATTGATTAGTCAAAGATTTGCAGTTATTATTTGTCGACCAAAAATGTCTTTTGTCACGGACAGCCCTATTATCTCATGGCATGACATAGAATTCTAAAGAGATAATGACCACCCTCTCCTTCCATTTCCAGATGACACAAGCAGATGTTAGTGGATTTGGCGTGAGCGTGGTGTCCCCACGGACCAGCAGGGACACACAGGAGAGGAATGTGCCTTTAATACGCCTGAATGATGTTGCTGACCTCAGGGTATGGAGAACTTCTATGTATGATGCTACTATAGTCCTGTGTTGTGCTATAGGGCCACCACTGACAAAGCCCCAGATACTCACTGGTGACCTCGATAGTATACTCTGTCTGCAGGAGAAGAGGATCAAACTTCACCGTGCTGCTGTATAGCCCCCCTTCATTGGGGAATTTGAGTGCTCCCTTTGCCAAATCCGAAGCAGCCAGTGCTCAGCCTTGCATGCACACAGATAATGATCAAGTTAATTAGACCTGAGATTGAACGAACTGCAGCAGCAACTTAATCATTTGTAACTTGATTAGAAATACTATATTGTGCACCTCCAGAGACCTGAAAACTTTGTTTTTTTAGAGATCTTTAAATTAGGATGTTCTGCAGACTTCAGGACTTGAGCAAAGACATAATGTCTTTGTAATCCAAAACAGTGAAATCATCCAGAACACAGGCTCATGGGAAATCCTCTGCTCTCTCTGACTGACACTGATCAGGTATAGATTACATATGTGTTAATGCTTTCTTTCTCATGCCCATAGGAAATATATACATTTGGAAAGAAATTGGGTCAAGGTAGCTTTGGAGTTGTTTATGAAGCCACCCACATTGCGACACAGACAAAATGGGCTATTAAGGAGGTTTGCAGACCAGCGGTGAGTGCATTTGGCATCCCTCTGGGAAGCCTGTTTTCTAATGTGTTGCACTAATAATAGAGTTTCATGTTTGGAGAGAAGCAAACAGCCATAACCATGCTGAAACTCCTCAAGCTGTGATGTTATTCTCTGTCAATTTAGGCAGGGAGTTCGAAAGTCAAAATGCTGGGGCAAGAAATAAACATTCTCAGACAAGTGAATCATGCTCACATAATACATCTCCAGGAAGTCTATGACACGCCTAAGGTGAGCATTGCTGTCCTTTTAAGTAACAATCTCAAAGCAAGCTTAATCAAGTGAGTGGGTTAGGTGTAATGTATGTGAGATGTAATCTCCTGTAATGATAAGCACACACAAATTGACTTTTTGGTGAGATGCATTTTCTCTGCTTGTTTCTAGATGACTTACTTGGTTACTGAGCTGTGCGTTGGAGGTGAACTGAAGCAGATGTTGCGGCAGAAAAAGTTCTTTACAGAGGACGAGACGAGGCATGTCATCTCAAGCTTAGCTGATGCTGTTGTTTACCTTCACAAAAGAGGTAATGTCATTCTACAGATTGACATTTGGATAGTAATTACAAAGCATCTCAAAACTAGCCGTAAATCAATTTTTTCTTGATCTCAACTGATTGGAGTCTTGAAGATGTGAGTGATGCAGATGTGTTCACTATACCCTGACATCACTGATAGATGTGCTTAGAGGTGTAACCACACCCTGATGTGGTTAATGTTGCAACATGAATCTTATTACCAAATGACAAGTAAAAAATACTAGTATCAGCTTGATGTTACCTTATTTGAATGAATACAGACTGCTAAGAGTAATGTGTAAAGGATAAGGTCAGCCAAAAGCTAAAATGCAGTCATTAGCCCCATTCACACTGGCTTTTGGGTGTGACTTTAGTACGCCAATTCCCCGCTTCTGTCTCAGTGTGAATCTCTCAGAGGCCGCGAGGGGTGAAATTTCGCTCTGGCGCTGATACGCCTCTGGAGGTAGTATCAGGGCCATATTATTCGAGAGCCGAACCAGTAGCCCCATTCACACAGGAGAAGATACATAAAAGCTGCAGTCGCGGTTCGCCAATTCTCCGGCGATGGTAATTCACACAGAGCGAAGAATCTCTACCTTAAAGATGAACCGCCGTGAATTCACACAAAAATTCACCGCAATGGTCAGCCCTCCAGACTGAGATGTCAGTGAACTTTCCCCCAGAAAATGGCCTCCTTCCCGCAAGTGACCGAGTCAGATTAACAGGCTGGACACCGGGAAACACCTTAAACGTCATCCTCATGACATCACCGTCACGCCTCTTTAGGGGCCGCAGCGCCGGCTTTTTGTGTGAATTCACGGTGGTTCGTCTATAAGGTGGAGATGCTTTGCTCTGTGTGAATCACCATCGGTGGAGAATTTGCGAACCGCGGCTTTTATGCGTCTTCTCCTGTGTGAATGGGGCTGTTGTCTACTCACCCACATACAGTTTCGTAGTCTACAAAACATTTCTGGAGCTTCACAGCTAAACAGTGTTGCAGCATTCTCTGAAACAACTGAAATGGATGATTTGTTCAAAAAAATTATAAAAACGACAGACAGAAATGACTCCATACAGCTCATCTGGCATAATCCATGTCTCTGGAGGGCCTAAGATCACAGACTGATTTGAAAAGACATTATTCACGCCCTTTTTAAAGCTGAAATCTTCACTGTCGCTGCTAAGCTAACTGAAGTTGGTACACAAGCTCAACCACACGACAAGGTCATAAATAACTTATTTTCCAATCAATTTGGGATCTCAGAGTTCCCAGAGACTCAGATTATGGCGAACAATCTGTATTGAGCCTTTTCATCTCTTTTTTTCCTAGTTGTCTCTCAAAAGATTTTAAAACAAGTCTCCAACTACTTCAGTTGTTTAGGAGAACGCTGCAATGGTGTTCTGCAGTGAAATTCCAGAAATGTTTTGTGGACTACGAAACACCCGACGTTCCATCGACATGGATTTGAGGAGATAGTGGTGCCTAAATAGTGCTAAAAAGCCATTGTAATGCCAAAATGTTATTGCTCTCAAAGATGTAATAAATTTACCATTACTGCTCTTGTTCGTTATAGAATGAGGATCATGTTGATTAAAGAGTAATATAAAAGAAAAACATAGTAAATATTTTAATTATATATACATGTTTTATTTGGAAATGACGTTTCCCCTTTCAATGCTGAAATCTGTGGTTAGAGGTAATTTAGGACATTGCCTAGTAATGAGGCATCGTTACATGTGGCTAATGACTAATTTACAACAGGCTAGGGAGCAATACTGATTAATAGGTGTGCTCTCACATGGAAAGTCCCTCTGTGCTGGTTTTACCCACCTCTATAGAGACCAGCGATACTAATGAGATAACCGAAACATTCTTGTCAAATGGCCAGTCATGAAAGTCTCTTAGCCGAAATTTGTTTGGGTTTTCCCAGATTGTTGCTGTCCTTTGTCAGCCTCAGCTGCTTCAGGTATTAGTCTTAGCTGTGTTAGGCTCAGCTGTGCTTTGAACTTTAATTTGTTAAAACACATGATACATTATACATGTTACTGTTATACTGCAGCTCCAATGGTTTTATGAAGCAAAGATTCCCTCTTATCTGTATTTAATTAGAAAACTTTCAGTAATGCAAAAATACTTAGTATATTTTAAAATAGGTAATTGTTATTTCAATTATGTATAATTATGAAATAAAGACATTTATGAATATGAATTTGAGAGTGCAGCTGCAAGAAATTGGTTAAATAAAGGGTATAATAGACAGAAAATATGGATGAAAAAATGGATGGAACATTTTCATTCGTGTTTGTTTTGTGCACACCAGTCGGTCTTACTTACCTTTCACACACCATCAGCACTGTTGCATTTTATAATTGCCTGCTTCAAACAGTGCAGCAAAAAGGACTGCCCAGGGCAATTGTATTTTTCCTCCTACCTTTTCTCACTCCACCAAGTTTTGTTAACGAGGCCCTTCAGCCTGGCCTGCTGTTAGAGAGGTAAACAGATCACCGTGTTAGTGTGTGCAAAACATACTGTAGTTTATTCTGGTGACTGACATTAGCAAATCATCTTGCTCTGATCGCAGACTTTATTCATTTTCTTCAGTACGCCGACTCTGACCCTAATTCTTTTATTTCACTTTATTTAAGACAAGATGCCAAAATATTCTCTAGACAAAAAAATAGTTGTTTTTTCAGCAGATACCATGTTTTTGATATTTTGCGTCAGATGAATTTTCTAAATTTGAGCATGTTCCGCTTGCCAAGTCCGTGAAGCTGCTTAAACCTCACATATGCCCTATCCTAACCAGGTGGACATAAACTTGATCTATCTTTTATGCTCTTTGATAATGTAACAAGTTAAGGTTGGTGAAAGCCAGCCCAAACAGCACTTCACAGAAAAATGTTGCGCAGTAATGGCCTCAAAATGATATTAGGCTACATCACTTAGAATGCTTGCATTTTATTTAGATGTAACAATGCCTGCATTTATCGCCCCTGTCAAATTAGCCTGTTATAGTAACATGTTCACACATAAAGCAGACAGCAACATCTGCATTTCAAACTTGTATTTCTGTGTACAATATTCAATATTCATCCTCTTTTAAGCTTTGTTTTGGTCTCCACCATCATGAAAGCCCAAATATATGTCTCCTCTCTTCTAAACATTCAACTGCAAGCTGACAATTGTCTGTCTGTACTGTGGTGCTTTGTATACAGTGGATTTATCCGAGCTTTTCTTGCATGTAGATGAGATTGTTGTGTGTACATCAGTGTGATAATTCAGTGGTTTCATCAATATGAGCAACCCCCTTTTTAGCCAGTTGATACATTTTTAACACTGATACTAATGCTGCTACAACAACTATTTCTGTAAAAATTGTATTTATAAAATTCAATTCAAACTTTTTTCCCTTCGTATCTTACAGACATTGTGCACCGGGACTTGAAACTTGAGAACATTCTTGTGAAAAATTCTCTTGATGAGGATGATAATGGCAAGATTAATATCAAGGTAAGATGGTGAGACAAACCATGAAATGTTCCATCACTGCTTCTTATCCATTCTCTCCCAGACTGGGTACAAGCTTCTGACGGGCACTTTTTCCCCACCTGCTATCTCCTCTATATTTAGTAAAGGCTTTAAATGCTACCTCATTACAACAGACTCCCCCTGGTCTTCCTTTAAAGTACACCTTAACAGAGAGGGACTCAACTGTATCTTTAGACAAATTACCAGCTGAGCACAGCATGTTGCATTCATTGACAATGCTCCAGCTAAGGCAGATACCTGGTGTGTGAGCTGAAACAAGTCTAGACCACTGCATAAACGTCCATGTCTCTGTCTGTTTTTCTTTGTCTGACACACATTATGCAAATGCCCACATACTGTACATGTTGGTAGACACTGTTGTCATGTAACTGCAGAAAATGCTTTCATTTTTTAGTTATTTAATTTTTCACTTTTGTAATAATTTGACAGCCTCAATAGCTATGTTCTTATTCATGTAAATCAGAATCAGAGGTTCATTGTTTTTGCTCACGCTGTGGCCTTGTTTTTCTGACAAAAGTTCATTTAACATTAAATAATATTTTTTCTAAATCATGTTTATTTGTATCACCCTTTTCTTAAGTGCTATTCTCTACCTAGGTGACAGACTTTGGATTATCGGTGCAGACAGGAGGTGTAGGCATTGGGAACATGATGACAGAGGCCTGCGGGACTCTTATCTATATGGGTATGACACCTGTATCTCCCACACAGATGACCACAGGGATAAATGGCTGAGTTTGAATGACTGGTCTAGCAGCATGCCTCTCTATTAGCCTCATTCACACTGCCCTTCCAGTGCGGGAATCATGCGCCACTATCCACATTTTCGTCTGTGTTAAAGTTGTAGATGTAGAGAGGGGGGACAGTTTTGTTCTGGCTCTGATGCGGCTCTGATGTGCCTCCGGAGGTAGTATCAGAGCGGAAGCAGAGGCGAGCTGGCGTCTCTGTGACTGGAAAAGCTAGAGGCGTGGATCAGGGTGTGATGGTGTTCACAGTCTGACAGCAAAACAGATCCATCACTTATGTTTATGTTTGGTTGGAAACACTGAATCTAAATATTTTTACTTTGGGTATTGTGTCTTAGAAAATTGTTACATTACCTCATAACCAACCCCCAGAACATGTCAGTTTTTACATTTTGCTGTTCCGACTTGCAGTCCTGTTTGTCTCCTTGTTCATTTTTATTACTGTATTTCTACTTTTTACAGCTCATTACTGCCACCAGTGTCGGATAATGTTACTAATTAAAAGTAATTACGTTACAGGATTATTGCCATTAAAAAGTAAATTGTTCTGTAACTGCTATTTACTGAAAAAAGTAGTGCATCAGAGTAATTTAGAATTACCAAAAATTACGGTAAAACCCCTCTGTGACTTATTGCGCGTTGTCCGGATGACATGTAACCATGTACCTTTGAATGTATTGACTCTACCGCCATTTTGTAGCCTTCTTTATGGGCCACAGTCGCTAACTCTGCAGCTTAATTATAGGAATGACAGATGAAATATAACATTTACAGCTCTTTATTTTGCTAACAATCTGACAGTGACTTGAGCAGAAGCATACAGTAATAGGCACAGCTGTTTCAATAAAAACAATACAACACAACAGCATTTCTTAGTCTAGTAAATGATGTTTAAAACGAACCAGTAAACTACTTACATAGAAACAATAAGGGCACAACTAGATGAAAGTGTCACCGTGACGTCTGTTTCCCTTCAGAATAATGAGAATATTTCTTTGAAGTCAATGCTGTCCTCTCTGACATCTTACTGCATTGACTTGGCTAGCTACACATGCGCACTGACACAACTGTAGTTTTGCCTTCCACTGTCACGCTGCCGATTGCTGAGCAGCAGGAGACAAACAGAAACACTGCAAATGCAAAAAGTAATCCGAGAACTGTAACAGATTACTTTGCAATGAGTTACCCCCAACAGTTACTGTTGCTCAGTAGCACCACTAGTGGTCAAAAAGTGTTTTTAATTAGTGTTTTTGGGATCCAAAATTCCATACAAAGAAAGGCTCACATTTTTGTGTGAATTTCAGCACCTGAAATGATGAGCGGTGGTGGTTACAGCCAGTGGTGCGATGTGTGGAGCATGGGAGTTGTTATGTACATGTTGTAAGTAAACACACAGATATTACATTTACATATGCACACATACGCACTGTGACCACATGTGTCTGAGCTGTGTGTCCCCGCAGGCTGTGTGGGGAGTCCCCGTTTGTGTCCAAAACCAAGGAAGACCTGCTTGAGGAGATTATGAACAAAGAAGTCAAATTTACTCAGAGCATCTGGGCCACAATCAGTGATGCAGGTGATATCTAACTATAAATAAATAATACATGTAATCCTGCAAAAAGTTCTCACTGAGAAGCAGTACAGGATGCGTCCATGCAGTTTTGTTTCCTAACAAACTTACCAACTGGCATGAGTCTGTCTCAACAGCAAAAAATGTATTGACTTGCCTTCTGAAGGTGGACCCCGCCTACCGCATGTCTCCTAATCAACTCCTTGAGAACCCCTGGATCACAGTGAGTCACTGATTGTTCCAGCTGCATTCATAAACGTTACCAAATGATTCACATAAGGAACTCTTATGAGGTGCTTTGTCCAACAGGGTGCAACTAATGTGCCCTCTATACCGTCCAATGTGCTGGAGATGATGCGTCACCACCTGGAACAGGAAAAGAGTAAGACAACAATGAAGACTTATCTTAATTTTAATTAATTGGCAACACTGCACAAGAGATAATATACTGAGAAACAGAGCACGAGAGGAGAGATTGAAGGAGAGAGTGAGATGAGCCAAGCCATGAGGGCTTACTTGATGTTGTTGTTATTTAAAATCATCCACAATAGGAGGAGAGACTCTGGAGGACTTGTCCCTCACCTCCTCTGATGACACACTGGAGCCACCCTCGTTCCCCGGGGCACCTTCAACAGTAACCGTCAGCAACTGCAGCAGTGAGGCGAAGCTCATTCCAAAAAAGGATAGCAGCTTCTCCACACCCGCCACATCCACCAAGCAGGTACTGTTTTACCACAGATCTAAAACAAGCAGACCTCATCCGGCAAGATTTTGATTTTTTTATTCAGGTCTATAAATCTATAGCTCCCAAATAATTTAAAGGATGACAAACTTCTGCTCATCTATTTGAGCACTGTTGCATCTGCTTACACATCATTTACCTCGTGGTAATCATCTTGTTTTTTTTACTGAGGTTTTCTCATTAAGTGGATAACTCAGCACTTACAAATTTGGGGAAGGTTTTAGCCATCATTCATCATGGTTATGATATTGTTTTAGACAACAACTCACTTAGGTAAGGACGATTCGTGATGCTGAATAAATCATAATAACCATATCATCTACAACATAAATACATGTTACAGGTTATTACCCAGGCTTTTATTAGACTTTGTGGTACTGCAAACTCAGAAAGTCAATAAAACTCCACATGTAGTTATAAACGTACAAACATGTTACTCATGCTACTGTGCAGTATTTAACAGTTTAACAGGTTTCTGATCTGTAATGTCAATGTCCACTTCATAAGACAAGAAGTTTTTAGAAGAATCGACATCCAAAAAAGACAAACAGTAGGTGCTGGACCGAAGCAAAAAAACAAACAACCAAAATTAGGTAGTAAATGTAATGAGGTAACAAATGTTCATAGGTTTGTTATCTAGTGTGCAGACTTGTGTTGCATTTTTAATATCCATGTGGTAATCATGACTGTGTATCTCACTTTGTTCTAGAAGGAGCATCAAAACAAAGCAAAACAAAAGAGAGTTTTCCTGTAAAGTAAACTACCTCTCTATAGGTCAGCCCTTATCCATTATGTATGGTCATGGGATCCAGGTATTGATCTCTCATCTTTCTTCTTTGGGTTATCCTTGTATCTTGGAATAAAGACTAAAGAGAGAGGCAGTCTCCAGCAGGACAAGTGCAAAAACGGCTTTAAAACCCCAGGACTGCCTCAACCCCCCACCACACATGTTTGTTGAATGTCGTAAATGTAACCTTTTCGGTTCAGCTCTAATTAATACTTTTACTTACTGGATTTAATCAGATTTCCAGCAGCACTTGATTCATCCTAGTTTTTAATATGACAGTTTTTTCTACCAAACAAACTGCATACTGCTGCGCATTTTTAATTCTGAACACACATTTGCTTATTAGACCGCCTTTGTGTTTTCATGTTGCCACTCACACGGCCTTTCATATTCAATCACCACTAGATGGTGCCAGATTTACCAATTGCAGAAGATGGAACTAAAGGTGTAGCCATGCAGCTGTTTTTAAATGAATGCGATAGTTAATTCTGTTATGTAAGATGAATAATATGAATCTTATCCCTGCAGGCTCATGCTGGTCTGAAACCCTCGACACAGCCGACAGCAAAGCAACGCAGGCCTTGGGACAAGAAGGATGTCAGCACAGGACAGAAACCAGCCCCTGACACCAGGAAGGCTGGCAACCAGAGACCATCTACTTCCACTAAAAGTAGGACTGTCCCGCGCAAACCAGCAGCTTTAGAATAAGAAACAAAAACAAGCCAAATCACTGGAGAGAGCACATCAGTGGGTAGGCAAAAAACTAAAAGTAGAGAAAGACTTTTTTGATATATACTCTATTTAATGTAATTCTGTGATTCAACAGTGATGTGAATTAAACTACTGTGAATAGCGCAACCTCAACGCTGATGACCAGAGAATAAGCAGCGACAGCGATGTCAAATAAATGGGCCTCATATGCAAGTGTGAAATAGCACAAGAAGTCCAAAACCTCTGCAGCTGAGGGTGCAGCCTCAGCTGTGCCTCGTGCCAAAGGAAAGGGCCTCCCGGTCTGAGGGGGCCAGCCCTGCTGGACAAATGCTCACTGTTTCCCAGCCAGCTGTGTGATAATGTCCGGCAGCCCAAATACAGACTCATACTTTTTATAGTAGCCAGCAAACACAGATTGAATGAGTTTGTCAGATATTAAGAGGTGACATCAGATTGAGGGTTTTATTAAAAAGTTTGAGATTCGAAAGAGATTTGAGCATTATTTTTTATTATACTGTTGTTGGGTAATGTACTTACTAACTAGCAGCATGTCATGTCATTATCAAAGTAATGTCTTTATTTATGTACACTGTGAATGCATTCCTTTTCGGTATATGGAAGTAATAGTCACTTAAATTTCTTGTGAAGTTTGAATGCTACTTTTTATATTAGGAATAAGTCATTATTAATTATTGTTAATCAGGGATGTAATAATATTTTCAACATCCACACAGACACATTTGTTAAAATCAAAAGTACAAATTGATTCCCACAAAAATGAAAATCAGTCTTTTTAGATATATGTGATTACACCTTGAATCTGTCCTTCAGTTAATAATATTAGTTTATTTTTGAAGAATATTATTTAATGGGTGCCAAATATCCTAAAACACAAAACTGTCTAAAGATTCTTAACACTTCAGCATATTTTCAATAAAACAACACAGTTTTTGTGTTATAATTACATGCTAGACTGTGGGGAACACTCATAAAGAGTAGAATATTTTCCTTGATATCATTTCACAACACCAAAGTTAGCATTAGGGATTTTCTTTCTTCCCGTCCTGACCTCTCAATTCCAAAACGCCCTATATGCAGTGACTGCACCCACTCAGTGTCAAAACAGAAAGACTGTCACACAGGCTGGTTACGCTCCATCTGAATGCAGAGGATTGGGACCGAGGGCAGCCACGGGTCTAATCTCGTTTGGAGGCCATTGAAAGCAGTAGGAGCTACTTTGAGGGCACTGCCATTCAAGCACAGGTTTTTTCCGCTGTAGAGAGAATAATCCCCAGCATAGATACAACATTAAAGTAGCCAAGCATAACACACAGAGGCTGAATTTCAAATCCACCCATTTGCATCTCGAAGTGAATGAGTGCCAACAATGGGGCTCCGTGTTCCTGCACAGGCTCTGTGTTTTAGCGTGTATGCGTAAATGTAGTGTGTGTATGGTGAAGGTTTTTTCTACATTTCAGGGAAGAAGTAATTGCCTTTAAAGTGTGGACACAGTATGTTAACCTTTATCAAAGTCTGTATAGGTAGACGTACGGATCTTAGGTGACGTGAGCAGAATGCGAAACACTTTCGTTTGTTAGATGTATTTTTAGTTGAACAGTTTATGAGAATAAACAAATGTACATGAATTATCTTTGATTCAAGCTGCTTCCAAAAAAGACTGCAACATTACTGATGCACCATGCGCCTTCGGTTTACTCTGACTGGTATAAACAGCAGATGGAGCTGCAGTAAGTTGCTGAATCCATTTCCTGGAGGTATTATGACAGCAGAGTACTATTCATAAAGCTTACTACCTAGTTTTGTGCACGAAGATGTGTAATTAGAATTGATTGCTTGAGTCACTGCCCATTAAAACTGCGATGTCCATGTAATGTGTCACTAATTAATATGTTGTATGGTTACATCTTGATGGTCCTTTCAAACAAAGCAAGCGGTTAAGATGTGCATCCTTTTTGGGTGCTGACTTGTTCATACAATGTGATTTTGTTAGTTGATAATTTGTGAAATAAAAAACAAAAACACAGCGATGATTCGTTGAGTTAGTAACAACTCTTTTCCCTTTAGACTACCGTGCTGGAAGGCTGTTTAGGCAACCTCTTGTATGGCTAATTTTTGTCAGAAGAGGAAATGGGATTTCAGCATATGGCGCTCATTGTCTTGATTAATTAAAGTGAAACAAAAGGGGAAAAAAGAAATCTCAAAATTGATTCATGCCAGCAAAATATGACCTACAGCAAACTGTACGTGCCTCAAGGTAGAACAGATTTAAAGGGACTGAAATGCATCAAGAAAATATGGAAGTTTCAGTGTCTTCATGTATGATGACAGCAGGTTCAGATGCTGTTAAAACACTGTCAGTTTGTATTGCTGCAAGCCAGCAGGAGCCTCCAGTTGTACTTTTACTCCTTTGGCCAAAACAACAGAGAAAAGAGGTGGGAGGCAGGGAGGGAGGGGGGCAGGAACAAGAGTGGCTGTATGGTGGATAGGTTAGGGGCGTGAATTTGGGACAAAGCATGGAGGCAAAGGAAATTAGAAAATTCGTCGGGATGGAACAAGGGATGCGCCCCCTGCATCCTCCCCCCTTTTTCCTCCAGCAGCGCTCCTGACAGATGGAAGTAAGGGTGGGTGGGTTGACGGGCTGGAGGGATTAAAACTCTGCAGCCCCATTTTGGAGCCTGAAGAGAGCGTCACTCCTGCAAAGGTGGGGCGCAGAGAGGCACTTGTGGCGAGAGTCGCGGGGCGTGTGAAGTGGGTGCACACGGGCTAATGTCAAAAGAGGCAAGGATGCTTCCCCCTTGCTCTGCCCCCCCTCTGCTCCATCCACCTTTATCCACTGAGGAGCGTGGAGGGGGCTGCTAGGACTAGGGGAGAAGGGGGGGGGGTGCATCTCAATAACCTTAATAGAGCTCCCTTTAATTAATCAGCTCATCTGCAGAGGCCTGATACCTGCAGCTGAACCCCCCCCCCCACACACACACACACACCCCTCTCCGTCCTCACCCCAAACACAACATCCTCACACTGCTGCTGTGACATTGTGGTAATGAGGTAACACAGCTACAATGTCATGGAAATGTTGCAGAGACGTTATCTGTGGGAGCTCATCACACATGCTGATGTTCCTGATCCCCTTCAATGTTTAGGTTGTGTGTGGCGATGCACGTGTGTGTTCATGAATGCTTCTGCACCAATGTACCCCCCCACCAACATAAAATGAAATAATAACACATACATATGGCCAATTGGCAGGAGGAAACCATGATGCCGCTATTTACCACAGAAGAAGAGAGGGAGGGGAACCCCACCCCGAGTACACATTTGAAACAGATGGCCATTTCAAAGCAAGCCTCATCAATCTTTGTTGACACTACCCCTTTTTTAAACTACTCTTATTTGGGATATTTGCAATTATAATACATACTGTAAGCTCATTTGAATATCAAATTAATTACTGAACACACTGGAGTAAATACCTCTTTTATAACTCCTTGTTAAAAGTGAAAAGTTCTTGACTACGGTTGGATGGCGTGTTAATTTACAGTGATATCTAATCCCAAGTTACTTCACATAAAAGGCATTACTATACATATTTTAATGGGGAGGTGGTTGTTTTCCAAGCAATTTTCTGCTAGAGTACATTTTTAATTTATTCATATTTAATTTATTGGTCTCTGCATGCCCGCTCAGTAAAACTAATCAACACCATGTATGGGCCTCTTAAAGCCACATCTCTCCTTGGCAGGCAGACAGGCTGCCTCTGCATTAGGATAAGCTCCCCTCTCTTGTGCGCAGAGCTGGGTAAAATGCCCCGCATTCAGGATGCCACCTCGAAGGAACCCGTTCAGTCCTCGCAAACAACCTTTTAATCAGAGAGAGCAAGTGAAAAAAAAAAATGTGCTCAGCCTTGAGTGAGCTAAAACATTTCAGTTTCTGTGGATAGGGACCAGTGTTGTCAGAATATCGTCCGCTGGGGACAAACTCCCCCCCCCCAACCCTCTCTCTTTGTGTTACTTCCTGCCCTCAAACTCCTCTGCCCTTGGATTGGTTTTATAGAGCTTTGGCAGCCATTTAGCACTGTATGACTAGAGTTCTTATCACCTGACTCCACTATACACTCCAAATATCTATCGACCCATTGACACACCTTGAGGAGGGATCTACACAACCTTACACAAGGAAATGATTTCAATTAATTACCATTCCGCCTTTGACAAGGCAGAAAGATGGGAGGGGGGGGGAAACAAAGGAGCCCCGACAACAGGAGCATTTCTCTGGTGTAATGTGCACCATGTGTAATGAGCAGCGGAAAGGTCATTTGACACATTTCTGCCAGAATGAATTCATTTATTTCAAGCACTTAATTTTGTAGTCACCTCATTGGTGCGCAGCTTGGCGGTGCACTGAGAGGGTGCATTACCACAAGTGGAGGCTTAGTTTCCTCCCAACAGCTAGTGCTGACCACAGGTCTGCAGGAATGCTTGAAGAGCAGAGAGATAGTGAAATGGAGTGTGGGAGATCCAATCACCCCTTCTATCATAGGAAAATCGCCTCCATCACCTTCAGCGTAATTGGAGCATTCATTACAGTTCAGTAAAAATGCAGGTTGCCATTAGATGGGCAATTTAAAAGAAGGCTTCTGGAGAATGAGAGACTTGAGGGGTCACGATACGGGGTCACAGTCAAGTAAATAATGGGAATTGGTCCCGTGAGGCTTGGAAAACCACAAAGCCCGTGGTCACGCACCGAAATACAACTCAGCACGGGGAGAGAGGCAGGAATTCAATCATCAGACAGAAAATAAAATGCCCCCTGTGCCCTCTCAACATCACAATAATTACAAGTAGAAGACTTTCAACGCAGTTTTAGATTTACTCTAACCTGGTGAATGAGGCTTGTGCGACAGCTGGAAACTATTTTATTCACAGCGCTTGCATTTATAGAAATTAGAAGATAGCACCCACTGGGATGCTTGGCCTACATATTCTGTACGGACAATGTATATCAGATTGTGAAGCTGAATACAGAATCCGAGACTCATCCTTGAACCCTTCACATTATGTTGCAGTCTGACTTTGAGTGGGGGAGGATGTTGCCTTCAGCTGCCACTAGAGGCCTCAGTCTGGCTGGAAGTTGTACCACTTTGTTTTTCACTGCTGGTGTTTGGTTGCGTTTTAACATTTCTCTACAGGGAAGCATTTCACTGTAAGCAAAACCAGAAACATTTGCTTGATCAAAGGAAGCATATTTAATATGTTTAGGTTTGAAAACGGAGTTGTTACTTATGTTCTGAAGGTAGCTCCATGAAACTTTTATTCTTAACAAAGAAAACACAACAATAGCTCGTGTGCGGCAGCGTCCTCGCCGACTGCTGAACACGCCTGAAGTCACCGCTGATAACACGATTTTAGATTCTCTTTGAGAGACTTAAACACTCTCACACCAAATCTGCGTTATTTATTTCTTTTGCGAGGCTCCCACTAATGACTGTTTTTGCAGGAGAAAATGTTTCTACATTAAATATGAATAAACACATCATGATGAAACAATTAGGCAACGGTCTTCCGTGTAGCTCGTTTAAGTATTTGGATGCTGCGATAACAAAAACAAAGCTGCGCAGTGGTATTCACAAATTAGCCTCACTTCTCAGTGGAAAAGAATGCAATTAGTGAGTTTTTGCAGTGAGAAAAAAACCCACACGGGCCCCTCTGTTGTCACGACTGAACCATCATGATTCATGAAATAAGCTAATAATCAATCAAAAGTTTTCCTATTGTGAGAGATGCCAAGAGGTTCATGATGGGATGACACCTGGCCTTGGAGTCAGGAGCTCTCACACAGCATATGGGGTGTGCTTTCCTCCAACCCTTTTACCACTCAGGAGGCAGATTGGACTTCTCACTCTCAGCTACTCCGCATTATTGTCCATTATCACACCGCGGTCCATGTGTAAGGTGACAGTGGTGCTCTGATGGAGAGGCGACAGGGGGACCCAGACTGCAATAACATATTATTAGCTTTTTTCACAGCTCCACTGGGCTGGATTTACACTGGATATCCAGAGACCTCCGAGGGCAGCCCACTGTCACAGCGGCGTCCACCAGCAGAGCAATTGCCAGAGACACACCGGCGTGTGTGGACTGAATAGCCTTTGCGCCCACGCAAGGCACACGGGGAGCACGTGTGCGCACACGCACATACACACACACACACAGACACACAAACAGAGGGTGTCTGTAATCAGTGACAGGCCTTTTCCAATTAGCCTCAGTGTGCTGTCATTCTTGTGTGCTATTGTAGTACTGCATGCTCTCCTGTTGTCCTGTAAACTGTAAACACATTGCCCACCATCCCTGTGGTGTGAGTCTACACATGAACAGATAGATAGATAGATAGATAGATAGATAGATAGATAGATAGATAGATGCATTCAGATTCCATATGAAGGAGCGTGAGGCACATCTGCCGCTCCTGTTTAATGCAAGATGCTCTTGTCCTTGGTAATGTTAACATTCTCCCTTGTGACTGATGCCTCTTGTCCCAGCCCTGTTTATAAAACAGTCAGAACTTCGTTAAGGGACAATAACATCAGCCGAGCTCAATTATGGTGACATTTTGCTGACATGCAGATTGCCTCCCCTCAATCTTTTTTATGTAAAATACTGATGTGCCAGTCACATATGGATGGATGAACTTTGGGGGAATCAATGGTATTGATGACTCATAGATCATACGAGTCAACAAGACTGACACCGGGCGAGTGAATTCATCGCACGTGGAAAGTCAATATTAAATTGTGATCATAATCAGACAAAGTGAGTTATGTGTAATCAATACCACAATTATGATAGTACGTAGGACTTGTCCTTGCAGACAGTGAGTGCATTCAAACAGACTGCATTGTGTTTATCGCAGCGTGGGCGTGTGTAGACGTCCGTGCATTCATACTGGCGACCTTTGGCTTTTTTTGATACAGCTGCACAACAATCCTTATAACTGTACAAAGGACTCTTCAGTGCGTGCTGCAAGAAAAAAAAACAGCAACCCATTGTCATGAATTCTTGGAAACTATGGAGGTCACTGGTTTTGTTCTAGAAATCTGTTGTCAAGAAGAGAGAGCAATAAGGCTGCTAAATCCAGTGAGATGATGGCATTTGATTGTCCTTTGGTGGTCTGTGAAATATTGGTCGGATTGCAAGGTGTTTCAGAGGAGCTGACTAGGAACACACGGCAGCCTCGTGTGGTGTTGGTTAACTAAAAGTACCAGCAGAAGTAACCCAAAAAAATTAAGGTCAGACAAATTTATTTTCTTATCAGATTGTTTTCTTCAATGAGTTATTCAAAGTCAGTCAGACTCAGGTCCCGCTAGTAAGAAGGAAACACATATCAACGTGGTACAGACTTTGAAACCGGAGCGTTCACCATCCAGTGAATGGCTGTCCGTTCATTTTTGATTTACTTCGGTTTCTGTTACTTACCCTCTCCACGTTCTTTGCCTCCTCCATCAGTGGGTTTAATTCCAGGCGTTCCAATGTTACCTGAGGATTTCTCTACAGCCATTACACTGTGCTAATCAGTATTTACTTCAGAATAAGTTAAAGTAGCAAAAGTTGTCTATAGCCAGTTTAATTCATTAGTTTTTATTTATACGTCATGTCAAACAAATGGCCCGACAACAAGACTACACTATTTTACAAAACATGCATCTTCAATTAAAATGTATCTACATGACGTAGACAAAAAAACAGAACATCAGTTACATCATAAGTATTTTTATATGCTTTCAAATTATGAACAGTAATTCCAAATGAAAACAGCTACACCTTTACCTAAAGTCCATCCAAAACTGCCAGTTACTTTCATCAAGTAAGTATTTAAGACATTTGCTATGTCATCATTCAACAAAGTCTCTGTGCACCAACCATATTCACAGAATCACTTTTTAAAAAATCTTACTGAACAAAGCGGTGTTCCTGGTGGTTTTTACGAAACATTAGCATGTCCTGTCAGGTACAAGGATTTGTGGAAGAGCAAAAAAACTGAGATCAAGCGTGCCAATTCAGACACAGAAATCCATGTTTCATAATTGCTGTAACTGTCATATGATAGGATTCATGAAAGTCAGGGGTTGGAAAATGTGAGCTGACATACTGTCAAGCAGCAAATCAAGAGAGTGGATCTGGGAGTTGGACAGATTCCTACACACATGTCTGCATGCCGAATTACTTTCGCACATATGTATGATCTCTTACAGATGTGGTAGTGTGTATGTCATCACACGTCTTCACACCTTCTATAAACTGCAATCCGTCACATATTGGACTTTGCTGTCAGTTGAGTCATCAGCCACTGCAGCCGGCGAGCATTGTATCTGTCTATTGGTGTTTTAGTAAGAGAGGAGCCTATCTAATCTGTTGGTCAGTGGTAAATGTGAACAGCTGATCAGCAACTGATTGAGAGTTTGGCAGTTTCTCTTGGACAAGGCTGACGAGTCAGTGGAAGTCTGCAGAGAGGTCGGTTAGCTGCTGCCTTTTACTTCCATCAGGATTGAAAGAAATAGGGGACGGTTACAGCTTAAGGACAAAAAGCAACAAAAAGCATTAGCCAGTGGCTCTGGCTAATGGATACTAGATATTTCCACTGCATCCTCACCAGCTTGTGTAATTGCTTCGTACTGTTTGCAAAGACATTTCTGCTGGTGATCAGTAGGGCAGGCTGTTTCAAAGCTTTAGGTCAACCGTCTCTGTGTCTGTTTGTCTGTTGTTACACAAAGTGGTGTTTGAACTGCTGAGGAGGCCATTTGAAGCCAGTGGAGTACCTCCATGTCTCAGACCTTAGTTCAAGAGCAAAGCCCTTTAGCCACTATAACTCTTAGCCTGATGGTATATTTTTTCATAGCTAGCTTTTTCATAGTTATTGAACAGAAAACGACATGCTTTTTCTTAGAAAATATAGCATACGGTTGATGTTTAGCATTTTTAGTTTGTTGCACGTCTTCTCTTACCCTTCAATTGTTTCAAATGTTTGATCAACTTTGTATCTATTGTGCTTCATAACACTTGGGGTAAGTGGTGGTTAAACCTTTACTGACCTTAGCCTTACATCAAATTTTGTTGGGTATGTTTAAGGAACTAAAATGCTTACGTTTAGCAAACTAAACTACTATGTTTAGGGGACAATAACGTGTAGGTTTAGGGAACTGAAATGCTTGGGTTAGGTTTAAGAAAACATGGTTCAAAATTGACCATTTCAAAACATTTAACATCAACATTGACATGTGTTTGAAAAGAAAACTTCTCCCTTATACGTATTTTTCTGGCCTTTTCCCCAGAGTTGTTAAGCACTGACTTTACATAACATGACCGGTCTGTTTCAATGATGGCTCCGGAGCAACTTAAATTACGATGAACACAACAGGGCCTGACAATCTATTAAACCACTTTACTCTTATTTTCTCTGTGTCAAATGTCTGAATACATTCTTGTCATGTGATGTAATTCTATATGTAACAGTAACCCCTGGAAAGAGGGGAGGACATTGTGTGAATAATAAAGTGAAATTACTGTATAGTTTTAGGTATTTGGTTGGTCTCAATTTTTGTCAGTGCCAGTAAAGTTTAGTCAAAAGATGCAGGTGTTAAAAGGGTTTGGGTCTGAATTCTTCAGAATTCCCAAACTGTATTTGCATATATTTAATAACTCTGTACGATCTGAATCACTTTCATCATTCAAGCAAACATAGCGACTTTGAATTGAATTTACTTTTTGAGATGCACAAAGGAGTTTTAATGATACTCATTAGAGGACCCATAAGAACACAGTGTACATGCAGCCGTGCACAATTATAGATGGGCACACACAGATTCAGGCTGCCGCAATCTCTCTCTCTCGTGCACACACACACACACACACACAAACAAACACATGAGGATTTACACAACTCAAAGACATATTAATATATTTCCAAGAGTGAATATAATCATCAAAACAAGCTCGCTCTCTCTCTCCCTCTCCCGCCTGTGACTACAGCAATAAAAAGCATTACATATGACTCACATGATGTGAGGCTCCTTTTTCTAATAAATTCCCCAGAGAGTGAGACAGCCTCTGTCATCTTCATTAGAAGATGACAGCTTTTCTCCATCAAAAAGCCCATATTAGGGATGTGTAAGCGCTTTGAATCAGACGCTGTAATTGCTGACCAATGAAAATACTCAAGGCTGCGCATAAATAGTCTTCACTGAGGCCTCATTTCCCATTGTGCGGATTGGATTGAGCTACAAGGTCTAATAACTTCAGAAACCTGACAGGTGCATACCCTGATAATCATCCCCTCCTCTTTTATCAAGTTTTTTCTTCATTATTTCCACTTAAATACTGACAGTTTAGAGGCCACAGATTTTTTTCCCCCTCCCCCGCTGCGACTGTTAGGCGTTCAACACACTGTTAGAGCCTGCGAGCCCTACCACATAAAATTAATGTAATATCCCTGAGATAAAAGGTGTACAAGGTTGAAGACCTGCACCTCTGCTTCTCTGAGTCAGACATGCCTTTGCCCTTCACTCTGTTGTCTTTCATTCACTGGCTTTTGTTGATTAACCATAATGAGGTGACTTACTACAGACCCTGGGCCAGCCCCCTCCTTTACCGAGGTGCTACAGATAAAAAAAAAAAAAAGTCCATCCAGGCAGCCGTCATAGGGGGTCAGCACAAATCAGATGGAGGGGCTTTCTTGTGTCTGGCAGCCGACACTTTCAAATGTTAATGGATGGGGGCGAACAAAGTTGAAGTGGGTCTGAAAATGCTAATTGTCCCTAATTCATGTAAATAGGTTTCTTAATGGAGGAATTAAGCATTTTAAATATGCAATTGGAGGCAATCAGCACTTTCATTTGGTGGGGTGGCACAGGTGTAGTGGATTGAAATTCATCTTTCACACAGGGTGGCTCATTTGTCATTTGGCTGTGTTCAGGCATGGATGACGGGGACCGGGAGAGAGGTCCTTCTGCACTGTTATGTACAGATATCGGTGAGTGAAACACGTTGCAAAACCTTTAATTGTATTCGTGTTGTTGACTGTATCAGGAAAGAGGGGAAAAAAAGCAATTAACGCAGACGCCGATCGATGCCGGTAAAGACAGGCAGTGCAGAAAAAAAAAATATATATATATCTGATTTAGTCTCATCACTAAAAGAAGCAATATACCCAGATACTTGCGAGTGTCATTTATGATTTCTATGCGCACTATATTTAAAATAATCTTATATATGACTGTAATATAATCGGTGTCATGTTGGGACAAAAAAAAGGAGTGTAGCACAACAAAGCAAGGAGGACTACCTACCTACATATCACAGGCAGAGGAGCGGCAGAGTAGACAGCTCTGACTTATTATTCTGATCATCTCAAACAGACAATAAACCAGGAGGTCATGTTTCAGCATGTAATAACATGGTGTAGCAGCAGGACCAGAGACACAGGGAAACGCCGCATATGGGCTATGAATCAAATGGGCAATGCATTGTCTCAGAAAATGACTTATTAGTCAATATAAAGGGGGATACTGTGTCTTTGAGGTGTAAATAGCCGTGGCTCTGCAGAGAAGAGGAGGCAGCCCTGGTTAATGAACGAGACAAGAAAAACCTTGTTTAAAAGGACAAATCAGATCACAAGATTTCAACCCCATTAGCTGCTACTCACGGGGAATGATAATAATGATAAAGGATGGTAGGGGCCTTTTGATTTTCAGAGTAGCGAACTGTGTTGTCTTGAGCAAAAATCTTTTCCTGGAGGAGAATCAAAGAGCAGTTCATTTTCACACTGACCTTCAGGGCTCAAGGCGGCCAGACAAGGGCACAAACAGATTGAGAATTAATTGGTGCAATTAACATTTTGTGATTATAAGGACTTCAGATCAATACCCTATGCAAATAGCAGTATTGATGTGCAGCAGAAACCTTGTTAATTGTGTTTGGCGAACAAACAGGCCCCCGTGTTACTATTCCATAATGGAACAGGAGGCACGGACAGGTTCAAACTGCTGACCACTTTAGATGCACGAGGACATGCAGCAGTTTCTCCCTCCTCCATCTTCCCAGTCCACCCCTTCACCCTCCACTCCGCTTGGAGACTTTTAAGAAAAGTTGCAGAGTTTGATGAGCTCAGTTGCTTTTAGGTTGGCCTTTTAGCGGCTCTCTGATGAAGCTCTTAAAGCCAGGACGGAGATTCTTCAGTGTTTCTGTGATCACCACGCTCGTGTCAGGCCGCGGCAGATTACACAAATGGCCGTCTGCCTCTTTTCTTTTACAGTTTTTAACAGCGGGAATGGGCATGTGAGGAAGAATTGAAACACTCTGCTGCCGACAGCCATTGAAATGAATTAGTTTCAGCTTTATTGCTATGGACTGGATTTTCCACTCTCGTTATTAAACTGCGTTAAAAATGCACTTTCATTTCAGATAAGTACCAGTAATCCTGTTTGCAGACCACAGCAGATGAAGTTAAATATAATTTAAGCAGAAACGGAAACGGGCGGAACAATGTAATCACTGAAAGTGAGATTGAAGTGATGCTATTCTTATCATTATTATTATTTTCATTACTGTTGGTGTGGAAAGATACTAGTGATGGCTGCAGCGACAGCAAGCAGAAGGTGAGAGAAGATGAAAAAAGAAACACTCCATCCAATAACTATCAGAGCCAATAAATCCCTGCTCACTACTGTCTGTGTCACTTTTTTTTTTTTTTTTTTTT
>CAEMYA010000013.1:728963-779983 GCA_903131615.1 Diplodus sargus
AAAAAAAAAAAAAAAAAAAAAAAAAAAAGCGGCACATGCTCGGAATATAACTCACACTGACAAAGGAAAAATCCAATGTGGATATCCTAAATATTCTAACTATTCCCATTGGTGTGTGAGAGAAAAGGCAGAGGGCTACATGCCACTGGAGCCAAATGGCATTTGATAATGGCTTTTTTCAGCAAACCCAAAAGACATTGTTAAGATTTACATTTTCAAATATATGCTGACCTTTTTTCCCTCCTCTCCCCTGTTCGCTTGTCATCAGCACTGTAATTGAATCAATATATTTCCTGATCAGCCCAGAGATTGAATAAGGTCACAGGAAGCCATGTGTGGACATTAAAAATCATTATTCTACTCAAATTGAGCAGAGATGGCATAGACCATTCAGGGTTCAAAATGAAATTATATTAGAGTCTATTACACTTTTACAATTATAGAGACGTTCCAATATTACAACGGGAAATGAAGTCATAATAAAAAGCCCAGGGGTGTATTACAAAGAAATGACCCAACTATTTTTTTCACTTTCACACTGTTATTGAATTGATGAAGAGAACTTGGTGGCATTACATCCACTGATAAGTGACCTTATTCATGAAAAATAGAGGAGCCTGCTCCAGTTGCTCCATTTTCCCGACTTGGAGTTTGCCGGCGAGCCGTTTCCCACCTGCAAGAAGTCAGTAACACATTTACATTTCCTCACACACACGCTCCAGAACAAGTGTACTAATGTAGTTGCTAAAGCACTTACTGTTATAATTGCCTTTAAGCATACATTTATTTTAATTATTCATTTATTTTCTGGGATATGGGATTTTGCTTTATGCACATGTCTAAGCAGCAATAAAAAAAAAAAAGAAAGAAAAGAAAGAGGCTAATTAAATAGCCCAATAGAGTTGTGCAATTGGAAGACAAAGTTTCAATCCTGTTAATCCAATACACCAGAAAAAAAGTGGAAAATTAAATTAAACCGCACTATTAGCTGAGAGTTTGCAGTCTAAACTCTCGCAAATTATGTCTAACTATCATATTAGATAAAACTCAGTTTTTAATTGGCTTTCTCATTGAAATGAATAACACTTATCAGCGATCAACTTATCAACGCCGCGCGAAATAAGAATGAGCGGGGCAAAAAAAAAAAAAAAGTTCCTTCTGGCTTTACAGTCATTATTATGGTCCAGTGCCTATAGTTTACACATTTAAACATCAGACTCAGTGTCTCAAACTAGACGATCATACGACTTCTTTATATATAAAGTGGTGACCTGTGATTTGCCTGCGCTGTCACGTCCGCCTGGCAATGCGCAAGAAAGAGGTTCATTTCTTCAGTTGTTATACTTCTGTTTCACTTAAGGCACAGCCCCTCTGGTCAATTAGGCGTGATGGTCACAATGTCTGCAGAGCTCTAACGCTGTGCTCCTTAAAGCCTGTCAAATGACGGTGAGCGGGGAGAAACCTGGTCGCCTGGAAACGACGCCGGCTCCCACAGCCATCATCATCATCGCCGGATGTAAATAGCCTTTCATCTCAGGTGGAACAGAGCCATTGAGCGAGCGCACCTACGTTGCCCTGTTTAAACTCCGCATACAGAGGGATGAGCGGTAATGAAAGGGCCATTTACACCACCCATTCCACCTCCACCTCTCCAGATTTTGTGAATATAAAACCTCAGAGTGGAACGTTTATGAAACACATAATGACAATCTAAATCAGTGGGCGGCTTCCATCTACAAGGATTAGTGGGCTTGATGTAGTTCAACACGTGAAGGCATACTTGTCGCCTTATTACTGTAAGAGCCTCAGAAATCCTCCCTGAAGGAGAGAGCGAGGGGGGAGGGAGGGAGGGGGAACACTCAACTATGCCACACATCTCTGGCAGCAAATTAGGGCCTGTGCTATCTATTCAGCATGGGTAAAAAAGAGGCTGCGAGATACTTGGCCTGTCACATTTCTCAGGTAGAGGAAAATAACTCTGTGGTGGATTTTTACTTTAATGATATGCCCGGAACATTACTGCCTCAACACAGCACAGCAACTCTGCAGACAAGGAGTGATTTGGCTGTGTGTGTGTGTGTGTACAGTGGCATGTTTGAAACAGGCAGCACTGTTCATTAGAGGTTGCCGGGGTTTTATAAATGTCTCTATCATTTGTGAACACTCAACGGCGACAAAACTAAAGGCACCGCGAGATCAAAGTAATAACTGAGGTCGTGCAGAGTGCTAAAGCCCTTTTGTGGAAGATAAGTGGGGGGAAAAGAATCAAAGGAAATAAAATAATGAGAGAAATTGAAGTGGACTGTGCAATTGGCAAATGTTGATATTGTTGGTGGAAACACTTACTGACACATCTGATTTGAGGAGGATAGGAAATCTGGCTTACGGAGATCCATGTTGGAGCCATTTTAGCTTTAAAAATACGGCCGGTTAATGGACATGTATAAGAGCAAATGAAAAGATTATATGTAAAAAAAAAACATAAATAAACACACATTTTTCATAGCACACTAAATTGATTTTATTATTTGGGTGATTTGGTGTAAGCAGAGTTCATTTTAGCATCTAGCCATCTGGTGAACATGGATTTTAAGAAGTGTGGACGGTTTGAAAAGAGACGAGGGAACAGAACTCGTTTTAAGAGAATGCCGCTCACACTGTTGATCACAATGCAAAAATGTGCACTTTCTATCTCAATGTTTTTATTCTTATTTTCAATTTGAGCATTGAGGAAAAAGAACCGGGAGTGGAAACACTTTGCAAAAAAGCTAAACGAAAGAAAAAACAACAACCTTGAAATACTGAAAAAACGGTTGTTCCTCTTGGCTGAGGTGGAAAAGTTGGTGTGTTGACAAAAGCAAAATGTGATTTCCAGTGACACAAAGCAAGAAATATCACAGTTCCCAAGACATCATGGCTGTTGCAGCGCAGCAGCCCGTCATTGTTCGGTCTCAATGTGGTTAAGTTTAGGTAGGAAAGTTACTTGGTTAGGTTTAGGAAAACATCTGATTTGGATTACGTACGGAAGTGCAGTTACATTATGCATGTTACATAACTTCACTACGTCAGCAAGTTTAAATAATGACAGTTTACTGATTTGAACAGCAGTGTCCTGAATAAAAGCCCTGTGCTTGTCTTACACCCTAACCTCATAGCCTATACAGCCCTTTTCCACGGTTTCTACTTATTCTCCTGACTTCCTTCTTTGCTTCCATAATAACTACTACGACCACTAGATGGCGCCACCTAACAAAAAAAAAGATAAACATGGGTTGTCCTATGTGGATCTTGTCCTGATGATAGCATGCTGGACAAAATGTAATGCAGGCAGACGAATTGACAAACCATCATAAAGGAGAGATGAAGAACTCAAATTAATAATGACTGCTTCTCCTTTAATTACATCATCCCCACGCACCGTCCTCTTCTGGATAATTAGCATCACCAACTGTTAATCCTGATGAACCAACTGCTAATATTTGCATAACAGCAGCGCAGTGAAATTACACATTCATTTGCATTTTCTTTTGCCAAATTTCTGGAAATCTGGTTAAAATTTGCTCAGAATTGAAATGGAAACTTGTCTGGCTATGTTGGAAAACAACGTGTACCTATTTGCAGAGCTTATTTTCTAAATGGGTTGTCAAAGTGATGAAGATGTTTTTGTCACTTGCTTGTGTTTCGTCTAATTGCACTGAGCTTGTTCAGCCACCGTAGACAACCCTTTGCTACCGCCACCTCATGAGGTACTGAAGCACAGCAATCTTTTCCTCATGTGTTACTGACTCACAGCTACAATTTGAGCATGCAATAATCACAAATGTCACCATGCGATGATAATAATAATAATGCTAATAATAATAATAATAAAACAACCCGTTATAAAAGATGTCTCACCATGATAGAACTAAATGTACAGATGAACTGACACTTACACACAAACACACATGCAATCTCCAGTTCACACGGGGTGCTCCAGCCGTCGTGCTCTGCAGTCTGATCGTCTCCTTCCTCAGCCAAACTGGCTGGCTCGCTCCATCACCCTGGTCTGTTGGAGGCCCGATGGTGATGAATGTCTTTTCCTTTTTGTGAAGTCCCCTGTACTGCTACAGCATGCCAGGCAGAATGAAAAACAGATTAAAGAGGCAGGAAACCGACACAGAGAGGATGTTTGGCTGTTGGCTATTGAGTTATCAGCCCTTTTCACACCTAATGAAACAACTTTCAGCACTGCAGCTTATTAAATATCCCCCAGTCACTGGGCAGAGCGGCTGAGTTGCCAGGCCCTGAGAGGGCTACATTAGATTTTAATTAAAAACAAACAAATACCCAGAGCTCCATGCATCCAGGAAATTTCACTCAATCCAAATAGGACCTAACTTTAAACTGTAGAATGATGGAGCAGCTCTAAAGGTACAAAAAGACCCTTAAATATCTTGTAATGTTGAGGCAACCTAATCTGCCTCCTTCCACAGATATGTTAATACTTTACATTTCTTTATGCTGCAGCTTTGTATCTTTGGGTAAAATTTCCAATTCAATCTTTTGACAATGCTGTGCTTACTGTCTAGTTAGGTTTAGGCACTCGGTGGGGGTGAGGGAAAACATCATGGTTTGGCTTAAAATACCTGTTTTGGTCAAACATGGCAGGAAAATCTCAGATTTTTGTCTGCACAATGAAAGAAATGTCCAGAGGTCTTCTTAAAAATATCCAGTGGATTCACACTTACAAATATTGAAACACTGCCTCGAATTGCCTTCTGGCCCAAGACCTCCAGATACGAAAGTCCAGTCATAAACATGTAAAGGAACTACAAAATCACATGTTTTTCACATGTCAATATGGTATGAAGCCTATTGCTGCGTTCCATTTACCTTGGAAGATGGAAGTCGGAGCTGGGAATGACATCGTACGTAAGTGGACTGCGTTCCGGTAACAGATTGTTAGCTATTATTTGCAAAACCACTAAATTAACAATGCATTATACAAACACGCAGCAACATGTCCACAGATAAAAGGTGGAAGAATAAAAAAAAGAACAAAAAAAAAAGAAATATGGAACAAATATATTAGAAGTGCCAATAAACACTATATCCTACAGTTTCCACAGCTGCTGAATCGCAAAGCAGCTATCTTGGATTTTGTGGTCGGTGTTGGTGAGGTGTGTCCCACTTTCGGAGGCGGAAATTTTACTTCAGGGGACTGAAATGAAAGTGCCGACTGGGAACTCTGGGAAAATTCAGAAAATTGAATTTCACCACATGGCACGAACAAATGTGAACATATCAGTGGTTTGCACGTTAACGTTAACTGCCACCATTTCATCCTGGCGACTGGGTCCGCTGAGAGGAGAATTAATATATCAAAAGACTTGATGAATTAAAAATGATGATATGATAATAAGGCAAAGGGGAATGGGTCCAAACATCAACATCTGTGAGCCCCACAAATAGGAAATCATCACTGGCTGATTTATTATTTGATAGTCGAGCTAATCTTGTTAACCTTCACTGTAGACACTTATCAGTGCATCCAATGATTTTGGAAATCACACTGGAAAGAGGTTAATAAAAATTTCTGCCTCTTTTGTTCTTGCAGAACTTGAATGGATTTTTTTAATCTTTAAAAGCTAAATATGTCCTTTCAGGCGTAAATTCATCAGCGATGAAGTTGTCATATCATAGCTGTCTTTTTTCTCTTGAGATCCAGGTCTTTGAAATAGAATTATAATCTGCCAATTATGCCTGTCTGTGTTTATAATGATGGTGGAAACAAAAAAAAAGAAGGAATGTATTCACCGCTCCATCACTTGGTTTCATCACTTGGTTCAGCATTATTCTCCATGTGCAAGTCAAGTTGTATCATTACTTTGATTTCCTCTCTGCTGCCTGCGGTCTCACCAAAGCGCCACTCACACATGCAGCTTTAAGGGTGCCGTCTCTCCTCGGAGTCGGGCAGCGTTTGTTTTAGCAGTGGACACTGAGCAGATCTTCCCATGTGAAAAAGAATCAGCTCATTACCGAAATAAAGATATGAGGTAGTGTATGAACAAGTGCATTAACATTTTCCTTGGACAAATGAAGACAGAGTGGTAAGCGAGGAGTGGGCTGAGAGGCTGAAGGGCGTCTGTCCCAGGCAGCCAAACCAATGTGGACTACTTCCTCTTCTTCGGGCCTTTTCCTCCCAACGTCGCTCCCTTTTCTCCCTCTGGATTTCTGCTGTCTTCCAACTGCGCACGTAGCAGGCTTGTTCGTTTCATTTGGATTTGACCTCTGCTTACCTTACTTCCGAGTGGGCTTCATTAAATGTCTTTCTGGCTCTTTCAGGGCCTTCTCTCTCTTTCTTTCTCCGAGACACTTGCTAAGTGGGAGAATTGTAACAAAAGGAAAGCCTCCAATGTGCAATTCTCAGTGGAGTGGGTGACCCCAACTTCAGGGGGAAAAAGAACCTGAGGATAATAGCAAATGAAGCCAAGGGCTGCGTTAATGGGCAGACATAGCACACAAAGTTCCCGGTGCTTCTGCTTTAACTGACAGACATGTATATTAATACTCAGCACTTTTTTTTATTGAAGTGGAAGAAATATGAATATTCATCCTCATTTATATTTCAAGGCATTACCGGTCCTGCGGGATCCTCGGTGGGTTTTGACCAATTTCCATCCCCATTACAGAAATGACAGCTCTCACTCTCGGGCCCTGACAGAGGTCTGCCCAATGCACAGGAGGTCTTACGAGGAGGGAGCCTGCGCCCGTTCCCAGCTGTCCACAAACACTCATTAACAGAGGAAAATATCCAACGGAATCTCTGTGAGAATTTTTAATCACACAAAGGTCCTGCTAATTAGGCAGCTGATGGGGCATGGAGAGCACAAGGACGAATTCTTTAAACAAAGGACTAGAAACTTTAGGAGCCTTAATTACTCGGGCAAAGAGTTCATTCCAGAATGGCAGAGCACATCATTCCACTAATGAGACCAAGTGGCAGCACATATTAGTGAGAAATAATGTGGAAAGTTCAATTACATTGTGCTTTTGGAGCCTTTTCCCTCTTTCCCTCCCTTCTACTTATGCACACACATAAGACAAAGCCCGGGCCAGCGCCGGAAGGAGGCAGGGGCGGAGGACACGTAATCACTGGCACCAGCACTCCGTTCTTCACGTGTATCTTGGCAGGCTTGATCATCTTAATTGCCCATTAGAATGTTCTCCTGTTTGAAAATGAATATCATTATGGCGCCCAGTTCTGGCCTTTTGCTAAAGAAAGACTTGCTGCAATTTCACCACTCAATGCAGCATGTGTCTTGAATTCCAAACACACAATTGACTACCAATTTGCAGCGACCAAACCCTTAGAAATGCTGTGAATTAAAAGGGCAGAGGCGGAGTTAATTACCGGAGGGTAAGATTAAGTCTTCTTTTTCCTGCTACTGCTATGGACAAAATATTCTTAAACAGCATGTTGCGTGCTGACCTGTCGTTGTGAATTCACCACATGGACTCATGGTGTTTAGGAAAGAGGATACAAATCATCCCCTCTTCCTGACTTAATGTGCTGCCTTTCATTACAGGTCTGCTTATGCCGATATTTAAACAGCACTGTCTTTTGTTTGAAACGTGCAAAACGTCCTGCTTTTGTGGATTTGGTTCCATTTCAGAGCCATTACCGGAAGAAATTGCACCAAAGTTTTCAAGTCTTATTATCACCGTTGTGCAGCGAGGGTGTGGAAACAAAGTTATTCCCACTTGTACTTAGCTAATAACATTAGCCACAATCTTTAACTTTGTTTCACACAATGCATGGGTAAATAATTGTGAATGACAATCAAATAATGTGCCACTGAAAGGGTAATATATGCGCATTCTCACCTGCGTAAAAGATTGTATTAAAAACCCTAATGCCCACATCAGGAGGTGCCTAGATACCAATTACAGCTAGCAGGAAGCAAATTTCCCGTGAAATAAAACAGCTAATGGGAAATGGAGGGCGGCAGGCAGCATTCCTTATTGCCCACTAAGCTGGAACAAGAAAAAGAGGCAGGCAGAGCCGAATGTCCACAACTGGCCTGGTTTTAACCACACTGGAGCCAAATACATCTTAGGAAATGGAGCAGTTGAATATTTTTGTGCTGAAGATGATGTCACTTCCTAACATGTGCTGTCTGTCCACATGTTATGATCTAAAAGACCTTTGCGTCTGTATTCAATAGAGACTCTTGAAACCCACTGCTGAATTGTACAAGGCTTTATGAAGAATTACAATTATATTTTAAAATAATTCAAAAATAGTTTATTACTATTATTTTGCTATATTTCCCCACTGACATTGAGGGAGAGGGCACATATGTGACACAGACAGAGAGATGGCAAATGACCAAAGGTCTTGGGCCAGACTCAAAGCCGTGATGTTGTGACTGAAGCACACACAAACTGAGCAGCAGTGCCCGTCATTATCACTGCTTTCCTCTCAACAAATATCCACTCGTCTTTACATGAAAAACATTCTCCTCAATCAGTGATTTTTTTAAATAAAGGAAAGTATCCTGTTATATATTTGACATGCCATCTGTCAAATGCATACTCAAGAACAAGTAGGGGGCAGCATATCACCAGAGTGTAACTGCTGCGTCTTGTAGCTGCTGTTAGCTGGTTAGCTCAGTTAGCAGTGCAGCTTGCAGTTTGGACTGGGAGCTCAGGATGGGTCGGGGAATTGGCCAACTCCCATATTAATACTCAAAACACATAGGGGGCAGCATATCACTAGAGTAACTGTTAACTGTGGTTAACTGTAGCTGCTGTGCGGCTAGTGATCCTGATTGGAAGCTCGGAGCAATATTATGAAAGATTGACAGGCTGGAGCTAGCTGTTTAGCATGCTAACTTCAGAGGATATCTCTGCAACACAATACATAAATGTCTGATGTTACTTGAGAAGATTCTGTTGACAACTTTACTTAATTTTCCAATGTTTTATATTAAATTCCTCCGCGTTGCACCTTTAAGTTGAATAAAAAACAAAAATTAGGCACTTCAGGAAAACACATACAAAGCACAAACAGAGCCGTGCATCAAAAGTACACAGCTGCTTTCATCGGCCACACTCCTTACAAATCGACTTTGACATGTAAAATCGTTGCCCTTCAGAAGAAGAGCCATGAATCTGTTACAACCAACCTTCATCATTTCCAGAGAACTATCCTCTATTTGTGCTTCCTTTTCTCAGGTAGGGTTAAATGCACACGAGCTGCATCCTCTGCAGAGTCCCATTATAAAAGAAATTTAGAAATCAAGAGGATGTTGACTGTGTGTTCCCCCTCCTTACTGTCTGCAGACAACCTAACCCTGAGAGAATTGTCTGACCAGAGAAGACCCACCAGTAAGGGAACCTATTGATTTTTTTTCTCCCCATGTTCTCTCTGCCAGAGTTGTTTGTTTCTTTTTGCTCATTGCCCCTGTTTTATTTACAGGCAGTGGGATCAATAGAGACACTTCCTCACTCGCTTGTTTCCAGCTTTATGAAAACACATCTTTCAGGCTCTTAAGCACGCTGGCAGATCTACATCATTTCTCCAGTGGTTCAAATAATTTCAGTTGGAATGATTGACAAGTGTAATTGTGCAAGAAGGCGATCGTATAGGATGAGATGAAATGCTGCAGCGCTGACGCGAGCTCTTAATATGTATATGTGTTGAGCACTCTGAGCTGTCATAAGGTTGGAAAAGTATCTCCTGAATATCGACCTTTGCAGCCGTCAGACTTGTAAAAATGTGCTGTGAAGACTTTCATAAGGTGAAACTGGGAGGCAGGTTTTTTGTACGGCCTTCTGCAAGATTGACTGCACCTGTAAATTGACGGATCAATAGGTTGGTTATTTCACAGCACCCCAACATCTATAATGTGTTGTGTTTGCAAATGTGCCAAAACATTGTACGTCAAGTGCAATTAAACATTTACATTGGTTGCACTGTTGCACCTGAAATGTAGCACTTTTTTAAACAATGCAGGTTAGTGCAATTTCTTGCTACAAGCAGTTTAGCGGAAGAAAAATATGTCTTTGTAGCTTTTTTCCTGTTAACAATCATTTACATGAATATGTTAAAGTGAAACTCTCGGCAAAAGGCAACCGAGGCTTTACTTGCGATTGAATATGAGTCAAACCTTTGTGTAAAAGCATAATTACGATGAAAGAGGCACTTTTAAGATATACCGTAGTTTCGTTTTTGGGTAACAAAAAAACTTAATGGGAGTGCTATGGGCACTTTTACGCAAGCATCAAAATCGCTATTTTTAAAACACTAAGGAGGCCCGACACAACATGAAACTTTGCTCGTAGTATCACCAGGATGAGCACATGAGCATTGAGAACATTGTTTGAGGTTTTTGAACAACTCACGTTAGTAGCTGCATCTCCAGCGCGGCGCCGTCATGGCTGACAAAAAGTGTCGATCCCCGAGTACGACCTAACAGGCAGGCTTGAGGAGCGGTCCACCATTACTCTCCTGCCTGTTAGGTCGCACTCGGGGATCAACACTTTTTGTCTGCCATGACGGCGGCACGCCGGACGTGCAGCAGCAACTATGAATCTTTCAAAAACCTTCTTTTTAGTAAACTCTGCGTACACAAACAATGTTCTCAATGCTCGTGTTCATGTGTAGAGAACCTGGCGGTACTACGAGCAAAGTTTCATATTGTCTTGAGTCTTCTTAGTGTTTTAAAATTTTGATGCTAGCGTAAAAGTGCCCGTAGCACTCCCAGTGAAAATTAGCTTGCCCAAAAACTAAATTACGGTAAATATTTAAAGTGCCTCTTTCGTCGTAATTATGCTTTTACATGAAGGTTTGACTCATATTCAATCACAAAAAAAGCCTTGCTTGCTTTTTGGCAAGAGTTTCACGAAAATAAGCTTAAATGTATCATTGGCTGCACCTATATTACACAACCAATGTCCAAAGTTAGTCTGGAGCCCCAAAATGACATTTGTTTACCTTCAAGTGACAAAGCTCTCAAGTGGCTATAGGAATTATGACAAAATTAGCAGAACAGCGATGTATTTTAGAGCCCATATATTTTTTGCCCCGCTCGTAAAAGGTGCAGGGTCCGACGTCTTTTTCTGAGCACGTCGCCTTTTTTGTGCGGCTGCTCTGAGCGATTCAAGTTGAAAGTCTTTCAACTTTTCAGTAAGGCACTGCCGATGTCACAGTGGCTCTTTTTCTTTTTCCTGGCCTAGGCGATACAATTCAGTGTAAATTTGTCTCCCACATTTTTCTTGCTCTGATGTCTCGATGTCAAATGACAAACAAACAGATAGTAAACCGCAAAGGAGCAGTGTTGATCATACAGCTTTTCTGCCCTAAAAAAAAAAAAAAGGCTATGTGGAAACGGGCCCCACATTGGTTTGTTTTAACACTTCTTTTAACAATGGCAGCAGTCTTTCCCCAACCTTAACAAAGTGGTTATTACTTTAGCCATGACATCGAGGGTCTCTTAACCCTGACAACATAATAATTTAAACCCATAACATAATGTTTCCCTTCCTTAACCATGTCATTCTTGTACTTGCCTTCGCCTTAGTGGTGTAAGAACGATTTTTTAAAAGATCTTGTTTCTTCGACTCTTAGGGAAACATTTGTTTCTCATCCTGATTTGAATACAACCCCTGTATACCTATGTGTTCTGTCCATTTTGGATGTTGCTGTATCTTCATGTCTACCACCAACACCAACTTTCAGTGATGGTGCAAGATGAAGCCAGTAAGTTAGGAGAGGTAGAGGTTAGATGTGGAAGTTGTCGACAGGCACGTAAGACATTCATGTTGGGTTTATCATAGTATGTTTGTATGACCAGCTGAAACATGAATTTAGCCTTCCTATTAACTGGCTTCAACCAGCTCTCTTCTTATCTCTCTGGCAGAGAGTTTCTTTGTTTTAATTACTGATAACTTTTGACCTGGGGGGTTCCCCAGGGATTGATTTTAGGGCCACTTGATTTTGATTTATATGTGTTACCCTTTGGTGATATAATCAGGAGACTTTGCATCTCTTTCAACAGCGATGCCCATTTATTTAAAACTCTCTTTTTTCAGTGCCTAAAGTGATAGTTTGGGTTTTTTGAAGTGGGGTCATATAAAGTACATATCTATAGTCGGTCTGTTTCCTACCGTAATCACCGATCAGCGCAGCCTCAGTTTGGAAAAGTAGAGAGTCGCTCAGCCAGGCGCTCAGCTTTGTACTGCAGTGAATGGGGTCCAGAGAAAAAGCGAAATAAACCACCTAAAACAAGGCCCACCTAAAAAAATCTATAACAGTTCAAGTGTACGTTGTAAAGGGAAAATTCACACAGCTTCACATCGCCGCCAGACCGCGCTTTCTTTTGGCACTACATTTTCCTCAACCGCAGAATCCCCGTATCTCTACGCATGAGCGCTAATGTGGAGGGATACGGAGAGTTAAGTTTCGTTTTTATCGAAAGTAAACCTCTCGTTCAGCAGCTGAGCCTCGCACTGTATTCCGCCGCTCACAGATCAGCTGTTGCCCAGTTACACTAGTGCGTAGGGATACGGGGGTTCTGCGGTTGAGAAAATGTAGTGCCAAAAGAAAACGCGGTCTGATGGCGATGTGAAGCGGTGTGAATTTTACCTATACAACGTACACTTGAACTGATATAGATTTTTGTAGGTGAGCCTTGTTTTAGGTGGTTAATTTCGCTTTTTCTCTGGACCCTGTTCACTGCAGTACAAAGCTGAGCATCTGGCTGGAGTGGCTCTCTACTCCTCCAAACTGAGGCTGCGCTGATCGGTGATTACGGTAGGAAACAGACCGACTATATATATGTACTTTATATGACCCCACTTCAAAAAACCCGAACTATCCCTTTAAAGCACCTCATGGTCTACATGGTACTTCATGGCATACTGTCTATGTCTTACAGTGCACAAACCAGTACAGCTAAATCTGTTAATTGTTTTAGTGTAGGGCTAAAACCTTTGGAGAGGCAGCTTTCTGGATTTACATTATTACATTATTTGTTTAATTAACTTATTTAATTGTATTAATGTGTTCTATTTTATTTTTTCTATCATTTTTAATACAGTCTACACTTGTTCCGTATTATTATTAGCGTGAGTCACCTGTGAAGCCCTTTTGAAAGGTGTTACAAATAAAGTGTGATTGATAGACTAATTGAGAAATTAATTTAGCCAAACAAAGAAACAATATTCCTCATTTAAATAGTATGCAGTGTAACACATGCAGTTTAGAAGGAGTCTGTTGCTACAAGTTCAACAACAAGCACTCTGTCTCTACAGCAGAGAGGATGGCGTTTTTATTTTATAGACTGGTCCTCCTCTCTCCCCTCCTGTTGGCAGACAGGCTGCTCCTGCTCTGATGCAAAAATGCTTCCGCACTCATTCTGGTGCAGAGGGTGCTACACATTGAATTAAAAGAGTTCTGATTGATAAGGTAGTTGAAGGCAAATCTGCTCCCACTAATTGTCTTTCAAATGCCCTCATTAATCAAAGCAGAGCCGCGGCGGTGACGGGCGGTCCTGTCAGCCGCTCTGCTACAGGCTCTCCTCCGGCCACTCACCTCCCAGCATGATGCCTGCTTCCCCTCTGTCAGGCGCCGCTGTCCGAGGACTACAGGAGCACAGGCCATCCGTCCGTCCGCTGCACACCTGCCTTCTGCCAGACAGGATCTGACCGCCCCCTGCCACTAGGACGGCCCCAGAGACCAATTTAGCAGCCACTTAATGATTCATGACTTCAAGTGGTGGAAATGAGGGCAGCATATGATAACAGGAATAAACACATTTAATTAGCTCCTCATATACATTATTTATTTATTTACCTGCACTCTGATTAATTTATATATTTTGTGTTTGTGTTGCAGGGTTTTTGGTATTCACAGCATCTGGCGGAGAGCCTTTGTTGTGCGGTTGAGAGAGCGCCTTCTTCTCCCACACCTTCTTTTGGGGGGGGTGGGGGGGGGAGAACAGTGCACCTCCTCCTTATCTGGGGACCTTTTGCAAGGGTGCGGTGGGGTGGGGTACCAACAGGGATTTGGCAAGCCCCCCACAATGAAATGAAACGGAATGGTGGCGAATATTAGACTTTAAAATATACAGTTCCCTGTGCTCTAAGTAGCCTTGTTTGTGAATTTCCTGACAGGTAGTTACTCCCCCAGTTTTCTTTGAGCATAGGGCATACATTTTCATGGAGGCACTAATCAAAGCTGTGCTGTGGCAAACAGCACAGCCACAGTAGGCCCAATCAAAGCCGTGTACCTGGCTCCCTTCCATAAGGCCCCGGGAACGCTGATGACAACTCTTACCCTAGCATCTGCCATCGCATCCATCACAGGTTGACTTCCTTCACACTCACTCTCCACATCTCTCTCTCTATCACACACACACAAGCACAGGCTGCACTATGAGCTCTCACTCAACAGCAAGAACTTCATGTTTAGAAGTTGAGTAAACAGAAATAAGTTCAAACTTGTGGCTAAGGCGCAAAATGAGTCTGACACACACAATCATTAAGCAAAAAATGTTTTTCTTCATGTTCGATAACTGTTGTTTTCACAGAATGAGGTCAGATTTGCGCTGAGACTGCCTCCGACTTCAACCGAATAGAGAGTTAAAGGAGGAGGAGGTGCATGAACCCAAAGAGAGAGAGATTCTGTCACTGGCATCCTCTTAATTAGCTGTTGTGGAAGAAATAAACTATAATTGCGTGCATGGCAGCAAATTAAAACGCCTGGTGTAAAACAAGCTCGAAACACAAAGCGGGAGTGACCTCTAGTATTGTCCTTTTCCGTGAAGGGAAATCAGCGCGAGCGGTGGGAGTGAAGACGAGGACAGAGAGTTGAGGAGGTGAGAAAGGCCCACGTCCAAAGTGGCGGACGCAGAGATTCCCGCTGAGAGAGATTCTCCTCCTCGTCTCGTTTCCGTCTCTACGTCCCCCCTCTTCTCCTCTAATCCCCGGTCGCTGAAGACCTCCAGACGCCCTCCTCTCATAATGACACGGCTATCAAACCCAATTGCTGTGGCTCAGACCCAAGGCAGTGCATTAAACCCCTTAGTGTCTGATTGCTCCTCCAGAGTCAAGTGGTTGTGTCCTCCCTGTCATTCCCCCGGCCACTGCCATCTTGCCCCGGCTGCCGGGAGCTGCTGAGACGAGAGCCCTCACACGGGCCTGGTTAACCCACTCACCCAATTCAAACTGACCTCATACATGCAACAAGGCACGAAAGATAGAGGAGTGCTGATTCAGTGGCGAGCTGCCAAGGCTGTTTTTCAGGCAAAATAGAGTCGAATATGGGAGACTTGTTAAGCTGACCCCGGGAAGTTCTATAGATTTTCTTCTTAAAAATGCAACAGCAAAATACAGCGCTCAGCACAGTTACTGACTTTGTTACATTTGGATTTCAAAAGCAGTGAAGTCCATGTGCTGCTCTATAAATAGTTTTTTTTTGTTTGTTCCCACTTGTCATTTTGCGATTTGTTGTTCCCAAATCCAAACTGGAACGGGAAAGAATGCTTTCAGGTATTCGACACCCGCGGCGAGGAACGATCGACAGACTGAACTTCAAACTTCAGAATATTGTACTACCGAACATTTTTAAAGCTGTGGTGAAATCCATTGAATGCAGGTTGTCTGCCTGAGAGTGTTTCTCTGTTGATTCTCTGTGTTGCTGCCATTCTTGGCCATGTCAACGTTTATTCCTGGTTTAATTCATCTTGTTTCAAAATCCCCTGAATTAAGTGTCACGTTTTCTGATTCTGCGATTCTGCTGCAGTCTGAACTGTCTCTAAATAAAATGTATTTGTGTTGGAAACAGCCTGAACTATTCTCATCACACTGGTGGATTCTTTTATTTGGTTTTGAAATAGAAGACTTTTAAGACTCAATCGTGGACAGAAATGACTTGATAAAATGCAGCGAAGGAGGTGCTGCATAATCTATTTCCTAAAAAAAAAAAAGCTGCCTTAGACAAGAAATGAAAGCCGAAACAAAATGATCAAGGGCTCATGCAAAGCAAATGAGAGCAGAAGCAAAAGGTTGAAGACACTCTATCAGCAGGGAAGAAAGTTGATCTATGAAACATTCAAAAGAGTTGAGACTTCACGGAAGAAAGAAAGAAAGAAAGAAAAAATGAAAGTCTGATTCTGAGCTCTGAGTCTTCACGCGCCAAACACCGTTAAAATACATGAGCTTGTTATTTTAGATGACACGAGTAAAAAAAAATGACTGTAATTCTAAACATGTCTTTAATATTAAGCATAACTTATTGCTACACTGCGGAGTGATTTAGCGACATAGCCGTCACCGCGCAGTGCTGTAGGCATGTTACCACAGTGCAAATGGCAAAAGCAGCGTCCGTGTTGCCTGCAGACCCGTGGCTGCACTGAAGGGAAAAATAATGGGAATGAAAGAGCAAATATCTGTAAGTATTTGTTTGTCAGTGTGTGTGTTCCCGTACGTATGTGTACCCATGTGCATGAGCCGTGTATGTGTGCGTGTCCCCGTGGCGGTGTGTAAGATGGAGTGCAGTGTCGGAGTTTGGGCAGAAGGTGAATAACTACAGTGCTTACAGTGTAATCATGGTTCCTGTCAGCCCTGCTGCAGGAGAGGAGGGGGCACCCAGCAGACTGAGCTCCTCGGTGATGAAGTACAGGCACCGAGGAGCGCTCTACACCTGGATATTTATTAACACAGGCCTGACAGTAATGAGGCCTGAACAGGTGGGCTGGGACACACATATCAGAGTGAGGAGCATCCGCCAGGAGGCAGTGGGGGAGACGGTGAAGACGAGTGGGAGAAGTTCACCCTGCAGGAACGCAGCCCTACACAGAGCTGAGGCTGAACGCCCACTCGCACCTACATACACAACTGAATGGAAACAACAACAGAAAAACAACGACTAACTGTTTATACCTCCGGTGCACACGTTACACTGGCCAATTGGCAACTGCATGGAAATTGTTTTTTTTAAGTTGCTAATTATGTGTGGCACTCTTTTGTGTTACCAAATATTCCGATAATTGTCAACAAACTCTGAATGAGCAGAATGTGAAGACAGTGAGAGCTACGAGCCACCAGCTCCTGTGATCAAGCAGTCATTTGGCAACAAAGTACCACTGCTCCATTTTTTAAAGGCACCACTTTAATGTTAAAGAAGACACAGCAAAATCACCCTGTTTGCGTTTTTTTTTTTACAGCCTAATGACATACTTTTATATTAACTAAAGATCCAAACAATAGCATATAAGCATTGTAGTTTTACCTACTTCCTGTCTGCTCTGCAGTTAGCGATGCGCTCCCTATTCTAAATACCACCATGTAAAAAAACACAGCGTTAATTGCCGCACAAAGCAGCAAACAGGAGGATCCTGCTCTCTGTGTGTTCACAATCAGACAGGACCGCCTCTTTATGGAGCTCCGTGTCCTGATTGGATAAAGTGGGCAGGGATACCAGGAAATGTCTTTGCTTTTTTACTGCATGAGCAGGAGGAGGAGAAATTTGGGTTACTGGCCAAACACTCTATAATGGCGATTACTGTTGGAATACAGAGCTATTCAACATTTATTCATTTAAAAAAACAGCACTTACAGCATCTTTAAGATAAACTCTTGGTAATTGCAAACAAATGATGGAGCAACATAAAAACCAGAAAGAATATAAGGACTAAATTCTCCATAAGGTCCACTTGCATGCATGTTGACATTAAGAATCAGACATTAACTTTTCAACATTTCCAACATTTTGGACATGATTATAACAGCAAACAGCTATTTTCTAAGTAAAAGATGCAGTAGAGTAATGGCATCATGAGCATGGAGGGATGTCACACTCTGTCTCAGTGTGTTGTAATCTAAATGTTTTTTGTTGGTGAGTCACGTCTGTACCCAAGCAAAAATAGTCCCGTCAGTCAGAGAACGTTACTGCACATGTGCCTGTTCAGATTACTCATGACATGACTGATCATAAAACAATCCCACGCAAACTAATCTTTCAAAATAAAGTAACACATTTTTTTTTCCTATCACTGTAAATGAAACAGTTCACCATTATGTTATAGGGAATTTACTGAAGTTTTAAAAAATGTTGTGGAATTTTTCACTTTGACAATAATTGTGGAAGTAATTTCAAACAGCTTTAAAAGAAAATTAGCACGGCGTCCAAAATGTGCTTGTGCGATGTATGCGGTGACAGTGAATGTGGTATATTTCGCCTTTGATTTAAAAAAACAAGTAGATCTCAGACTCAGGCAGTGTGGAATGGGGGAAAGCTGAACAAATCACCAACAGTGAGGGACCTGATTAGGGTTAAGGACAGAGCCATAGTGAGGTTAAGGGTATGAGAGGAGGGTAAGCATACTCGGTGAGGGTGATCCCGGTGTGTTTGTGTGTCTGTATCCGCCTTGTGCTGCCTTTTCTGTACTCCGGTTGTCTTATTAAGACTCTGAGTGAGGCTAATCAGTGCTGTCATCTGACGCTGAACAGATGCAGCGAACAAAGGAGAGGAGGAGACCACTGCAGGCCCAAGGTGCATCTGCGGGGGAGGAGAGAGCTGTGCTGCCTGAGCTGATGCTAGCTGATGGCGCACTCCCTGTCAAGTACCCCTCTCAGAGCCTAATGGGTGGAGAAAAGGTAGAGGGGGTGACTACGTCCAACAATTCATGTCAAATCCACCTTAATAATTCGTCATTGCTGGCTGTGACTGACACAAACTGCAGGTGAGACGGCTTCCTCGTGCCCACCCTAAAATGGCACATGGGGAAATTCACTTAACAAACGTGGTGGAGTCTGGATCCAGTCGGCAGCACTTTGGGTATTCTGAATTTCTGGTGTGTGAATAAAAAGTGAAGCCGGGGACATGATTTTGAAAATGATTAGGGGGATGGATGACGGTGCCACGTGAACGCTCCCTTATTCTCTTGTTGTTACATCTCTTTCTTCCTGTTCTCCTGCTCCTGTGTCGCTCTCTCCAGTAGTCTGTGTGCCACTCAGACACGCCGAATGAAGAAACACAACTAGGACTGTCGACAGACTTTAAAAACCAGAGCGGTGACTATTAACTCATCTCTGCAGCCTTCCTGCTGAGTCTGCTGGGAGCTTGCGCTAATTTCCTATGCAGACACTCCTAACAGATGACCTTGGTCTTATCGGGACAGGTCTAGATCTCGGCAAAACCGGCAAGACGTAATGTTACTATTAAATATGTGTTGGAAAGGAGACAAGAAATATTGTTCATCCGTCATTGTGCTCAAATTTAGCCTCCCCGAGCCTCGCTGCGTGGTCGCAGTAACGAGATGATCTCTGCCATCTAAACAGCTGCAACAATAGCCTCAGATAAGCCTAATTTTAAAATGTGTGATGCAGTAGCTTTTGGTTAATCTACACAGATGCGTATCTCCCAAGCTTCTTCTGTAAGTGCGTGTTCTGGAAGAAAGTCCAGCACGAGTGTAATTGGAAAGGCATGCACTCTACATGGATTTAAATGAATACCACACATGTCCTGCGTTACACATCAGTAGAAAATAAAAAAAAGGGGGCTTCCTCTTGTGCAACAGCTTCCATTTTTAGCCGCTTCCAGTCAAACCAGTCACATAAGCATACAATAGGGCTTTATTCGACCTATCCCCCACGCTGCTCTGCTAGGAGGACACATTTCCACACTGAGGAGAACAAGCAGTTCCCTTTAAAGATCCTGTGTCTGGGGCTAATCTGGTAAACTCCCATAAATGCTCCTCAGCACCCCAGATGAAAGGAATTAGCCCCCCCAGACAGTGCAGAAAAGGCCTTAAGCCTGTGATATACCTCTGAGATTAATTAGCTCCCAACTTTAGATTTTATTATAGAATCTTAGGGTGCAACAGAAATTACCATGTCTTCAACTCCATTAGACGGTTTTGTGCCGCGGACCAGGCAGAGAGCCGAGGCGCTTAGCAAGCCTTCGGTCCTCCATAATGCATGTTGGCCTCATCCCTACTCTGACAGCACTTAAGAAACCTACAGCCATTTGAGTGACAAAGATCTCATCTATTTTTCAGTTTTGACTCTCACTGTATGTGGATCTTATGTGACACTGAGTGTGGCGTGCGTGCGTGTGTGTGCGCACAGGTGTCTGCGAGCGAGAGAGTGTCTGTGCGCGGGGGCAATTAGAAGAATGTTGTTGGACAACAGTGTTGGATTTACTCACAAATCATCTCAAGTCAGGGCAAGCTGGAGCGTCTCTGCGTGTGTGAGTCACAGCTTTTAATGAGTTCTTTTCATGCAGTCCTCCGCAGCCTCGCTCGCTGGCGCTGCAGATTCACTATTTTGCTCTTACAAATCCGTGTGATGGAGTATATGTGTAGGATAAAGCCCTCGATTGAAGGGAGATGAGCGCTACATTCCGAGAGAGAGCAACTACACCTTTAAGAGGAAGAAAACAGACAATCTTCCTGCCAGTAAGAAATCTGTATTAAATTGTTTTGTGGAAATGACCCGGAGTGGGCAGCTCAGACCTCCATCTCTGTCCGTGTCAGGAAGCTTAGATTCTGAGTCTCCCAATCATCCCCTCTGCTCTCTCTCTGAAATGAATTTTATTTGATGTGGTTTAAAAAATATATTATTAAAAACCACTCCGGCACTCCATATGCATCCAGGCAACGTGCAGAACACACTACGTTGAATTAATGCGAGCTCAAAATCTGCAAAACATCAACTCATTCTGATCTTTTTTCCTCTTTTTTGTTGAATCACATGAAAGCTGGATCTCAGATTTTGAATTTGTTGCATGCTCGAGTCCATTAAACATGTTCTGACGGTGCTGCTCAGCATGATAAGTTTCACTCTCTCAAAGAGGCGGGGCTAGATAATCCATTAATGTAGCATTAGACCAAACTTTTAAGCTCCCTCAGACAGGCCATCTCCAGTATTTGGCAACATCTGAGGTGGGCGGCTTCTTATTGCACATTAAGTGCTTTCAGACACAAGAGCGGAGCATGCGGTGAGTGATGCATTAGGAGACAGACTGTCGGAAGATATGTGCTCTCTCATGGATGCCACTTGTATTGATTTCTATAGCCTTTTAATTTAAGGCACTCCCACTTAAGGCTGGGACAAATGTGAGAAAAAGGGCCGGCTGCATATTCAGCTGTTAATGCTACAATCATGTTCAATTAAAAATGCATGAGGCCACAGATTTAAAGATAGGTCCGCTGAATTGTGTATGCTCGTCATTAAACAATTAAGGTCGGTGAAGGAAAAAAAATAAAAAATACACACAGCGCAGTGTTAAAACATGAGAGAGGAGAGTCACGGCTTGGTTTGTCAGAGACCATGAATGAGACGGAGCAGGGACAATTAATCCCTCAGAGGCTCCGACTGACAGACCGAGTAGACGCAGCTCGTCGGCGAGTGTGTGACCTTGCTGAACAGCCTCGGAAAGCAAAGGTGACCACTCTGCCGCTTGATAACTTTTCCCTGGCTGCATGTGCTAAGTGAAATTGCTGTTTTCAGCCGCCGAGATGTTAGGCTGAGGGGTTGACAGCATGCAGAGAGAAAAGAGGGAGGAGTGCAAGGTAACTCTGTCTGTTGAGCAGGCTGAGGGCGCCCGGTGTCAAGCTCATTAACCTCGGCAAGGGAAATGTTACAATGAGACAGGAGATATGCACGGCGCCGGGTCACATCCTGAAGTGCTGCTCCTTGTAAAACCTGAACCTTCACCGAGTGACACAGCAGCATTTCATATATTAAAGGCCTTTCTCTCTGAAGTGCTTGAGAGGAGAATGGGGAGTTGTGTATGATGCTCTAAGTAGATTTAAATATTCAAACGCAGCGGTGGCTCAGACAGCGCGGGCGCGATGGTGTGTACATCATCATGCTGCTACGAGCCGGTATATCTTCATTTATAATGCTTCTCATACAGTCATCTATGATCCTGACCTGTTCAAACAAAGCCTTCGTCCCAGACAGACACAATCAGAGTGATGAGTAAACACATACACTACGTCTATCTTGCCTATTAATCTGGGCACCCAGCTGTGAGGGAGGCTTTGCTGCCCTATCTCCCCCGGTCCACACAGTAGCCCCGTCCGTGTTCCCGCTCGTGTTTGGATTTCATCGAGAGCTCGGGATCGTTTCAATGCAACACAGATCAGAGCACACTGGTGAATGGACTGTGGCTGTTTCTGTGAATATTTTCGAATTCATTTCGAGGATTGGCAAAGCTCCTTGTAGATCTGGAATATGTGCAACTTAACTTTTAGTTCTACAAAGAGTTTCGCTCCATGCATGGTGATGGAGGATGATCCCAGAGGTAAGATAAAAGAATGTAGCAAAAGGCAGCTGAACTCCATGTTGCTGGTGACACTGAGCAGCCTCAGAGCAGCTTTTTTGTTGAGAAAACAGTGTGTATGTCCCTGGAGTTTCATTTTCTCTTTCTCTCTGCTTAGGTGCTGAGATAGATTCTTTAAGAGATAGAAGATAATTGCACACACCTGAGCAGAAAACAGGCTCAGATTTTCTTTGAAGGTCCTGAGCACTCTACATGTCCTTCTTATTCATATTAGCGCCATGATGCAGTAGTTACCCCTGACATTAATCCTACTCAGCCGGCATAGATTTTTTGGTTACGACTGACGATGTCGGATGAGGGAGGGTTTGATGGGATTGGTGAAATATCAACACGTTCTTACTCCCAACTCATCAAATACGGCAGCTTTGGTCCGAGGCCAGACGCTTCAAACTGTGACGCCGGTCCTCTACCGTCAGTTTTAAACGTGCTGGACTCCACAATCATGTCCGTTCAGACTTTCACAATAAAGCTTGTTGTCAAACATTTTGTATATTTTTCAGACTGTTAATATTGTGAGATGGTTGCAGTTAGGTTTAGGAAAAGACTTACATAGCGAAACTTACATAATTTCATATGGCATAACACAAGTTAAAAAACAAGTGAACTTTTAATTTGGTTGTACACGAGACTGAAGCCCGAACCTCTCGGGTGTGTAAGTTGCAGTGTGACTTGGGCCACACCGTTCTGTCCAAACCTGACTGCGTAGTAAACGAACCCGACCTCAACTTGACAGGTGTTCTGTTTTCTATGTCCGAACCTGACTTGAACCCATCGCAGTTATTGTTAGCTCTAGCACTGAGCATGTGTTACCCTGTTACGCCGTTGTGACTATGGTGACAGCTCTTGTTTCCCTGGTTTCTGATGACAAGTTTTGCTTTACGTCCATCGTTAGCTAGCGAAAGCTACATGAATATTTTCCACCTAGAGGGTAACAAATCTCTCTCCAGCACTTAAGAGGACATATAGCACCAACACAGACAGACAAAGCAGGCTCATCACTTACTAACAGTTATTACTAAATATCACTTATCACTCATTTTTAAAGCATATTTATTTGCTTTTATACAATATTTTCCCGAAAAGAATCTGAAAGCACAACATCAATTCAGCCTATTTTGACTTTATATTTCCACTGAAAGAACTTGAAAGCACCATATCAAGCTACATGACTGAACCCGAGCTGAACCCAGACATTATTTAAAAGTTTATATCTGAGCCCAGTCCAGGCCATTGGGTCCCAACATGGGCTGGTGTGGCCACATTTCCATGCACTAGTGAAAGTCCTGTGAACAATGAATTAGCTACTCCTCCCAATGCAGACGTTTCTTGCCTTTATACTATGCCATTAAAGGAGGGCCTCCAGGAGTGATGCCGGAGAGGCACCTACACAGTCTATTTGAAGCGCCGCGTCACTGAGCAAGTGTGCTGGCGATATCAGTGTAAAGAGCCACTGAAAATTGTTTCAAACACCACTTCAATTCTAACGGCCACACTGGCTGTTAACCAGCTTGCTCCAACTCAGATCTAAAAACCTCCTGTGACACCCTGTAGTCACGTTAGTAACTCTGTGGGCTCTTTAGAACGACTAGGTAATAAACACAGTGTTGCAGGGCTACAGGGCTGCTGTATTAGTTCTCACAGCCTGGTCATGGTCGTGGTCAGTCTGGATGCAGATAATCTACTATTGACTGGTGCTTCATGGGCCATTATTCCAACATCCTGTAATTTCATCCCTTCAGATGGGCCAAACCTCTTTAGAGGAGGTCGCTTAACAATGACCAGTAATGGCAGGCCCAGGGAGGCTGGGAAATGCCAACATTTTGGCTTTGATATCTATCAAAGCTGGCTCATAAAAACACCCCTCAATGTGCTTTTGTTGTTAAACCAACATGAAAACTCTCAAGTGAAAAATGTGTGTGTTAAACGGCAGATATCTAGTATGAGTTAAGTGGTGTGAACTTAAGGCCCAATATGCTTATGAACATTGATCTAATCTGACTCACATTGCTAAGAAAAAAACCTCCAGAATGTATAAAGAACCAGATCCTCCGAGCAGACGAGGGGACTGTAACTCTGCAGGTGAATATTCCATGACATTTCATCTGCAGTGGTATTAAGGTGTGGTGCGACACTGGCCATGCGGGTAGGGGGGCTGGCTGAAGCATAAAATTCATTGTCAAATACTTTCTCCCAGTTTAGGAGAAAAAAAATGCCTGATGTGGGGAAAATAACAGGAAATAAACCTGTACTGGCATGAGTAATGGGAGATTTACTAGCGTTTTTAAAACACACTATATTAAGCGCTACAGAATCGGACAAAAGGCATTTCTCTTTTCATCATGACCACCTTGTCATTTTGAAATCCATCATTACAGATGGCTCAATTCACAGAAAATATAGGTGCGTTGATAGAATATAACAGAAAATCCTATTACTCTTTTGAATCTCACTGTGAAATGCATAAATTGCAAATGGGGAGGCGGCGTGTGGAACGTGCGACAGACCTCTTAATGAAGGGCTCTGATTAGCATTTGTTAAAACTCAGTGAAGTTCTTACATGCTAAAGGTCAGACGGCTGTTCTGTCACGAGGAGATGAAAACGCTCTACTTTTTGGGGGAATGTCATGATTTGAATTAAGATTGTCAGATTGGCTGTAAGCTCGTATCACAGTGCAGGCGTCTCGTATGACCTTTTCAAGGAATTGTCATTTTCCGCCCCTGTGATGCCACCATGGCTCAGCGGGGGAGAGGCCCCTCTTCTCTCGCCATGTAATTTGTCCTGGGTGTTACCATTCACACTGCACTACTCCCAGCCACTCGTCCAAATGCGTATGTATCTACAGACCAGCAGGCTGCGACTACAGAATAACGAGAATGTAGCTGCTCAGGTTCTACTCTACGCTCTGTGTGAAGCAGGAAAGGCCCTTTTGCTGTGTGCCGCTGTTGGCCCGAGCATCACACACTCACAGCCCCAGTGCTGGAGCAACCACTGATCTAAAGCAAATATGATCGCAGTTAACGATATTAACTACACTTGCTACAACAGCTGCACTCATGAGCGATCAAGCGCCGATGCCGGCTGTGGAAAGTTGCTGTGTACTTTGCAGTAAACTTATTTTTACCCACAATGATGTTTGTTCACAACAGACAACATAGCATTAAACACGAGCGGTGACATAAATGATGTGTTGTTTCTGTGCATTACACATGTTCACAGTATAGCTGGCAACACAGAACCAATTATATGGTGAAAAGACGTGTATTTACTGTATATAGGTAGAAAAATGAGGACTGAGTTTGGTTAAAAAAACAAATATCCACAGTTTTTGATGATATTTATTGTGTATATTTATTATGTGCTAGCTACACATTAAAATAACTCCATAGGAATGATGTTGACACAGACTAGCTTCTGCAGTCATTATTCTATCAAGTTATATCAGAGGTGTGCAAATACTACAGATCCCAAACAAAAAAATAAAGGGAGATGAGGTAACCGCCACTTATTTGTCTGTTCTTTGTACAGGGAGACCTTATGATTTATGATGACTTATTTAACATTCTGATTGATTGTTTTCCACAGACAATAGTATGCTTGTCCTAATAAACTAAACAAAATGAGTTTCAGAGAGACAGATTTTGATGCATTAACACAAGCCTGTAGAAATGTCATCATTCACATGAGGAGAGACCTGTTACACGGGCCTTAAAGCTCCTTTAAAAGCCAGTTCAAAGACTTGAAGGTCCGCACATGTAGCCACAGTGCCGCTGCTGCGAAGTTTGTCTTTTGAGATTTGCACCTACAATGACGAGCATGTTGCATAGCAGCACTATAGCTGATGTGGCACCGCTGCCCTTTCACAGCTAATTGGTCGCTCCGTGCTCATCATCTGGTTATCAGCGGTGATTGGCTGATGGTAAGCTGCGACTGGTCATTCGAGTGTCACTTGCCTGTGTTCCTGTAATTAAAATCTGTCATCCAGAACCACATCCCTCGTCGCCACTAAACCCTTTCGTCAGATGGCAGCGCTCAGATAAACTGGCCTGCGGTTATTTCTCTGATGAAAGAATAGCACAATTGTGGTGCAAAGTTTAGGAAACAGGGGAGAGAAACTTAAGATAAGCTGGTGTTATTGTGCCATATAAACAGGGAGATATTAAATGAACCGATAAACAAGTGAGATCACTGTCACTAATGGTCACTGTTTTAAAAGAAATGCTGCTCATGTATTTAGATTCAGCGAAACGGTTGCCGTAACTGTGGAACTCTTTACTAGGAAAGTGAAGTGTTTTTATCATTGATGGAAAAACTACTGTAGATAATGCGGTGGGGGAGAAGAGCAAGCAGTAGAGATACTCGATATTTTTAATGATGTTATACATTTGTTCAGGGCTGTAACTTCTGGAGGGCACTCCACTAGGCTGGCCTTCAGACACACGGACAACAGAAATCTTTGGAAATTAATTAGAGACAAATCCCTCCGCTCTGCTGAAGTGTGGCATTTAAGGCATTGTCCTTGGTGCTCGTATAACACCACCTTTTCAGCGTCGACCCCTCTCCTTCCACCGGCTGGATAATGCAGCCTAATCCACATTAGCAATCACTCCAGTCCCTGTTGTGCAGTGGCAGTCCTTCCTAATTGCTTGGCATTATTAGGTACTTTACTTGTAAATTTGAAGAGGAGGAACATCATTCTACTGCATCCAAGCAGCAAATGATCCAATTTGCTTAATTTCCAAGAAACACCAGCAGTCTGCTTTCCCCTCACTGCTCCCCCTATTGTTTGTAGAGGGGAATGATGGAGGAGCACATAACCGGCACAATCAGAGGTTGTTTTACCCAATTATTATCGGAATTTTTTTTTTTCAGAGATGAGAGGAATTTCACATCCATACAAACAAAAAAAACCCAAAAACCATAAGCATATCCTCAGACGGAGAGCAATGAGCGGCAAGAATGTCATCAGAATGATTCTGTCTGACTGAGATCAGCCTGTATTCAAATGAACTTGTGCCATTGTAAAGGATATCCAAAGGAGGCAGATGCTTACCTTTGATCTCTCATGACGACTTTCCTTCGGCACCGCGGAGTTGTTTACCAAATTAGAGAATTACGTTTAGTGGTAGCGATAGCTGGTGCTTCGGCATGAAGGGAGAAATGATGACTTGCTACTGGTGAAGAATATCAGCTTTAAATCCCCCAAAATGTAAATATCTGACCTAATCTGAAACTCACTGGCTTGAGGGGCGGGAGAAGGGAAAATAGTCTTATAATCTGCAAGACCCACTCGTTCTTTATCTGTTTTCTCTCTGTGTCGTCGACGCACACACACACACACACACACACAGCAGGGCTTTTCCTCTCTCTCCACCTCTGTGCCGCTCTTTTTAAAAGTTTCACGCTCGCTGTCTTGGTGTCTGTTTCACTTTCACTTTTTTTTTGAAGAGATTTACTTATGAGTTGTTGACTGCTGGTCTCTCTTTATTTCTCTGTCTGCATTAGCGGGCATATGCAGCCCAATCCAGCCCATCTCTCCCGCTGCCTGTCAGTCAGCAGGACGGCCAGCGTCCCTGGACTGCATGTGGAGGGTGGGAGGTGGGGAGGGAGGGAGGTGGGGTGGGGGGGGAAGTTGACGTGGCCCAAGGCGTGCCAGTACACACCAAGGGGGGAACAAGGCAGACATGACAGGCTGATGACACTTGCTTTTGTGTATCAGATCATTTTACCAATCATCTGCATTTCATTTATGTGAGACTCGGCACTCCAACGCAAAGTGTCAAGTCTGTTGGCCTAGTTAGGGTGAGAGTGAAGTTGGCTGGGTAAAAAGCGAGCTGATGAAACCCTCCTGTCCGCTGCCCACTGACAACCCTGGCACTCCAAATGAAAGTGGAGCGGCAGCCTTATTACAGTACGTTTCAGACAACAAATGGGGAAACAAATGTGACTTGATATCCCAGCATGCCCTTTGTTGTTGTTATTACTGCTGTTGTTATTGTCAATAACGGTGATGATAATGCCCGGTGTTTTGTTTCAGGGCTTCTCTTTTGTTGTCTCTCTGTTGCTCTACCCAAACAGGCTTTGTTGGCAGAAGAGCTGCCAGTGCAGCTGCGAAGAGACACGGCTCTCACATCGCGGGCTGCACTTTGTTATTGTGAGTCTCTCTCTTTTTTTGGAATTTAAAACTCCAGATGCAAACCTCAAGTTTGTCTTCCTTTAACAAAGCGGGAGACAAGAGAGCTTTGGTCTGTGTTGCGTCTGCCGTGAGATATCAATCTTTTAATATTTAATCCACGCAGCATGAATGACCATATTCAGTCTGGGTATCCTGTCTTTTAAAACGTACCAAATAAAAGACAATGAAAATGATTGATCTTTCTGACTTTGCAATATTTATGCTTTTTTTTCTAAACTGGCAGCCTCTTTCATTAAAGGCTGGGTATCACTTAAAAATAATCGACACAGGTACCTCGACTTCGACACCGGTTCCTGAGCAATACTTTTTAAAAATTACAATTTTATGAGATCTGTTTTAACAGAAGATTACACATACGCGTGGTGAGCCCTGTCTCTGGGCTTAACCAGAGCCACTGAGTAGTGAAAGTCGCAACAACGATGTTTAAAATCGATGGTCATGTGATTCACAGAGATGTCGTAATGTGCCAAGGTGTTGATGCATGAATATAGAGACAGGAGAATGATGATTGGCAGTTTGTAGTTAGAATAGAATGTACTGATTGGTTGATTTACAGTACTGGGCTGCTAGTATTTGCAGCTAACCTCTGGGAACTATTGGGAGGCTCCACGATCTGCCATTGCTTTAAAACAAAAAAAGGTCCACTGGAGTAAAAGGGGGCGATGCCAATCTCTCCACTCAAGGGCTCTGGGCATGTCACCAGCACTATTAGATCTCGGCACAACAGACATCCTGCATGCTTGTTGGTGTACTGACACTGATGAGATAGACTCCTTAGGTATTGAGATATGGTGTCGAATGATGTTTCTTGATAATGGGCAGTTCTGCGCCCAGCAACACTTTCATGAGGTTTTGTGAAATACTTACCATCAATCTGTACAAATGACTTCGATAAATAAATCACAATCTGTAGCCAATCCTGATTAAAACTCTCTGGATGTGTTCCTCACAAAATAAACAAAGACTGCTTTTGGATTCAAAATCATTTCTGGGCCAAACACAAAACTGATTTAACTGGTTTAAATGCTGTATATTTTATTCAAATTTTGTTAAGTGTTGACACAAATGCACCTTATACCATTATAAATTAGCAATTAGGCCCTCTTCCACTCTGTGTTGGCACTACCGTCAGTTCTCCACAGAGACAGGGACACTTGGAGACAAACATTTAAAAGCTCTTCATGTAAAAACAGTAGGAGAACACTGTCTGAAAAAAAAGAGTCTAAATACAGAAATGAATAAATAAATGCAATAAAAATGTGGGCACTGTTCTCATTTTGCAGCTTGAATGCAGCCTTGTCAAACAGCACTTAAAAGCGAGGGAGCTGGTCTTGGGGGAGGTTGAGATGTTTATTCTAATGGATGCCATAATGAATGCTTACGGAGTCAGGCCTTGGCTTCGATAGGGGGCTCTGTGCCAGCATGGTTTTAAAGGAGAGGCGTCAGTGCAGCAGCCCTGGGCGCTTGGCACGCCGAGTCCCCCACAATCTCCCGGCACACACAGAAATGGCAGCAAGGACCTGGAGATAACCACCCGTGAAATCTCTCATCACATGCCTTTGATTGCTTGTCCACTATTTACTGTTTTTAAACCCCAAACTTCAAACACAGCAAATAAAACACAATTCCTGTGACATCTCCCTCCCTCACAGGGCCATGTTTATTGAAGATATATATTTCTACAAATTGTCCCAATGTTGTGATGTTTCTCATTTTCTCTCTGGAAGCACACAAAATTCAAATCGAATGCTGGATTGTCACCAAGTGTCTAATTCTTACACTGTTTGGTGGAATCAATCAAAACATTTAGCAGAGTTTTGACAACAAGAGCAGCTTTTTGTAGATTCTCATAAATGCGTCTATTTTTCTGGATTAAATAGAGGCTATGGTGCGCACAATTTGTATGGTTCATGCACGTGTTTCTGTGTGTGTGTGTGTGTGTGTGTGTGTGTGTGTGTGCCTGCTGGGGGTGAAGACTGAAGCGCTTTATTAAAATGATGAGAGCAAGTTCAATTTGAATCATGCAGTGCCTGTCAGTGGCTTCTCGAATTGCAGGGCTGATGAAATTGCTCTTGCCGTTATTTAAAAGCAGTTGTAATCCATCTGAAAATGCTGTGATATAATCCATTTAATTTCTCATTCCTTGCAGCAATAACATTGAGTAACAAAAATCTATCAAAGCAATGTAGCCTGGTGATTTAGTAATTATCTTTATTTTACATTCCTGCAATTCAGCCCGGATTAATTGGAGTCTTATCTGAGCCGAGCGGCAGGTCACTTACCTCAATACACCACAATGTGTTTTTATCTTTCATCATCAACCTCCACAAACTCAATTGTGACCCACTGTGCCAAGAAATGATTATTTTCTGATGCATAAAATCGGAAATACATACATGCACAGTGAAGCCAACAGCTATTAAAGTGTCTTTAACTGGTTCCTTCAAAATAAAACAGAAAAGTGGGTAAAATGAAGACAAAAAAAGTACGCCGCTGACTGCAGCAGCACTGCGATGACCTTATCAGAGGAGGTTACTGGTGTAAAAACAACGTCTATGGGAGGAGCAGCAGGATGTATGACATGGTAAATGTCATGGAGTGATTCCTATTCAGGAGAACTCGCCAAACACCTAGTATTGATCAGCTGTTTAAGTTGAGTTAATGTATGAGCGATGCTCAATGTATTCCCTAATGGGTAAGCTGCCTGTAGGCAGTGCACTGGTAATAAGACCTCAGACAGCCACATAACTCAGCCTGTCTCCGAGACCACTCTCTTTTTCCTCCACCTGGGCTATCTGACATCTGATATTAGCGACATCAGTGGCACTGTGGAAAGAGGAAGTAGAGGAATGAAGGAGCCCTACAAGGCCTATAAAGCTGTGGCGGGTGAGGGAAGAAGTAATTATAGCTTGATTCACCATGACAGTCCCAAACTGCTCTTATTTATATCATTGTCAACATATGTAGAGAACAGATCATTAGATTAAACAGTACACTGCTATCCAGGAAGCCATTAGTATCTGTTCTTGTCATTGTGATGTGAAAATTAACTTGCGGTGACTTGACCTCTGCTTGAGACACCCACAGATTTTTTTTTATGCTTTTTCTCAAATTCCATCAATGTGTCGCTAATAGTTTCAGTGTCTAAACCTGACCAGACACAACGTCCAACATGCTCACATGTTCAACCACATCAAGGCGGAGGTCTGGTACGCCCACTCTCCGGTACATATGAACGTCGCTTTGGGAGTCATTGGAAATACAGATATGTGAAGATATAAACAGCAAAGCGTATACTGAGAAGCAGTAAGTGTTGATGCTGCCCCCTATAGTTCTGGAGCTAGCTTCAAATTCTTACGCCTTTAAACTCTAAAATGGTTGCCTGTGATGTGAAATAATTACAATTTGCGTGTTGTAACATACAATTAAACAGTACACTGTTTAATTGTGTAAACAGTGTAAATACGTCCTTCAATGTGTGTGTACGTGCGCTGTTGTGTTGTTAAGGACATCAGCAGTGGTCTGTTTGCTGCCTGCCTGCATGCTGGTGGATAAAACACATAAAGGACTGTCCTCACTAAGATTAATTGATTCCTTCACATTTGGATACAGTTCAGAGAGCCAGAGAAATTGGCTGTTTTGACAGCAGCATGGCCCTCACCCACTCGCTCACACACGGCCAAAAAAACAACCCACAACATACAGACGCGAAGGGGAACCGGCCTGAAAAACTTTCTGCCTCCTTCTTCATTTGTTTTGGTTCATTAGCATTAGCAGATTTAATCACCACTAACGTGACGATTACGAGGAATCTCCGGGGCTCGTCCGTTCAAGTAACACATCTCCTCAGGACCGTCCAAAAAAAACAACTTTTTTAATTCACTCGTGCTCTTTTAAATCACTTACGCCATGCTAACAGCGTTTCTGACTTCTTGGAAAAACATTCTCCCCATCGCAAGAAATAAATACATCACAGGCGGCAGGTAGAAAAATCATTATTTCTGATTTGAATTTACCTTGCCCGTAGGTAGTAGTGCATTGATGCCGTCAGAGAACATGCACAACAGGCCAAAATAGAAACATGTAAACCCTTGGCTGTGGTGGGACTTCATGATGGCATTTTCATGTATTTTGATCATACCCTCTGCTCTCCCGGAAAGCCTCTCACATGTTCCGCGGCATAAGTGCTCATGTCTCATACCCTCAGAGGACGTTTTGGTCTGTCTCTATGAGTCTAATTTACGGATATCTGCATGAATTGGGAGGGCCTGAGGCCAACCATCTCATGTCTTTTTAAGGGAGGAGGGGGTGTGGGTTGTTGCGTTAGTAGGCCCTTTCGGGACAGGAGCAGCATTTCAGATAAGATCGGCGGTGGGAAGTGGTGAGCCGGGCCGTTTGTTCTCGTTGGCCATCTCTCATGTTGCACCACTGATTGGGAGGAAAGCTAAAATTGCTTTCACCGGGGCTCACTCCAGCAGTAGGCAATGATAACTAACAATGCCCCCGGGACCTAGTTAAAGCTGCATCACACGCGCTGGAAAACCACTTTAATGTGGCAGCATTAGGAAGCTGTCAGTTGGGTTGGTGGGGAAAACAGATTCCAACTCATCGTGGATTTTTGAAAACATTTGTTATCCACACTTCAAAACTGCTTATAATCAAGCTGGCATTTTTAATTTCATTTCACACAGCTTACCATGAAGAGAGAGAGAGAGAGAGAGAAAAAAAAGGTTTAAAGATCAGAAAAGCGAGGGTAGAGAACAGAAAGTCACCATGCTCCCGCTCTTCTCTCAAACCCTCTGCTGTCTCGCTCATTCACGGGGATCGTTGAGCTCTCGTCGTACAGAAATGCAGCAGGTTGCAAGTTTCTCTTTTCTTAATGCGGGTTATGATTCAGGTGTACCGCTCGGTGCTTGTATTCTCTAGCATGTACATTATTGACCCATCTGTGCAATTTCTCTAAGTGCTACGTAAAGTTAGCTGCTGCTAATTACACGAAAGCTTTCCTTGTCAACCGTGAAGCAGAAAAACAGTATAAATAGTCGTCTTTTTGAAGCTCGATATGATGGAGCTGTTTCTCAAACGCCACTCTCATTAAGAGGAAGAAGGAACTGGTTTGAGTGTTAAAGGTTGATCTGAAGTGGTTTGTTTTACCTTCTACATGAATATGTGATATTTAAGGTCCCAAACACAACTAATCAAACTGTGCTAATTGTGCTATATCGACTAATTTAACCGATTACAGTATGAATTTATGTCAACCTTCCAGTGAATTCTCTTGATTTTTAGCTGACAGTGTTTACTGTAGACGACTGCAGTCCTCCAAGCATGTCACTGACAATCACACACCTCATTTACTCTAAAAACTGTTTACTGTACAATAAAAGGCACCGCAGTGTTTCTTTTACCTGATGTGCAGAGTTACAAAGGGATGTTTGACTGTACATAGTCTTTACCTATCCAGCTATTGCTTATGAAAACCGCCGTCTGCGTCATTTACAGTTTGATGTATTTACAGTGTATGATGGCAGGTTAGATTTTGTTAATGCCTATTAGGAGTGTCACTTTTTTTCGACAGTTTCATTGTCGCATAATTTTAGTCACAATACACGATTTGATTATTTCCTCACCTAATAATTTGGGAGGCAAAATTTTAGACAAGTGAGAATCACTTTTAAAGGTACAGTTCAACCCATAATTAAAAAAATACAACTTAAACTGCAGCATTTAGGTGGCTGGGTCTATGAGGAAGAACAATGTGTCTGTAACCCAGATCCTAATAAAAATCCAGACCTAGTAGATCTAAATATGTTTCCACAGAAGGGAGAACTTTCTGTCTTTACTTTTCTTTCTCAGCTGGTATACGGTAACAAATAGCAGAGGCAAGAGTGATTAGGCATGATTGTATTCAAGGGAAGTTTTGGGCCTCAGCCGAGGTATGTACTCTGTTTGAGTGCCATGCTAGTTTGGGTATGAGTTGCTGAATTTTGAAGATTTTGGCCTTGGCTTCAGTCAAGATGTCTGCCATCTTTTAAATAAATATAATATAATATAATATAATATAATATAATATAATATAATATAATATAATACTAGATGGCACTCATCTTCACTTACACACAATAATCTACAGATCTTGTTGTGAGCAGTTTCATTAGGAACTACTTTCTTTGTCAGCCGTACCAATGTGCAGAAGGTGCATGAACTCACGGACGTGTGGTTAGCTACATAAGATAGCCAAGCTAGCTAACGGCGCAGCTTAGCCAAGAAGTGTGTACATCCTGCGCTGTCATGAGCTGGAGCCTACAGGAAAAAAGGAAAACATTTCATTTGGATTTTGGGGCTGTGTTTTGCGGGAAGTTTTTTCAGACACAGTATTCCTTAACTATTTTCAATCCATGAATATGTCTTTCCTTTCGCTGGAAAAATTCTAGCTTTTCTATTATATTCTGTCCTCAGCTGCATTAACATTAGCGGGACACCGTTGCTCTTCCTAATAATAGACAGTGCAGCATAAAAGATCCACATTTATGATGCACGTTTGATCAGGTTTTAGCAGCTTCCATCAAATAGCTGTTAGCTGAAGTGGCTGTTGTGCTGCTTGAACTCACTTTTTTTCCTTTGGATGTGAGCCAGGTAAAAAAAAAAAAAAAAAGATCCAATTCAAATGAGCTGCTAATTATATAATAAAGAGTGTGAAAGAAAACATTTTTTGCATATAAATGAATGCAAAAGAATCAGGTAGGTTTAATTGATGTTTCTATCATGAATAAGATAACATCAGCCACTTACATGACTTAATAATTAATTATTAAATTAATATCTTTGGTATATTATATTGTATATACTGCTGCAACAGACCAGTAGATAAGAGGTGAAAGAGGCAATAAATCAGCACATTTGCGATTTGTTTTTATGTGGCAGTTTTCACCTTCTGACAACATTTCCGTCAACAGCTTGGCAGTCAATGTAAAGTAGTAACACCGTGTTCAAACTCACATAATTCATGATAAATCGCTGTTTAGCTTCTCCCATCTAACCAGGTAATTTCTGAATCAAAAAATGATGATATGCTAATTCTATGTGCTGCGAAACGATTGCAATCTCCGAGACCCGCCGCTGTAAACCGGTTAAAAAAGAGAAACATGCAGGCTGTTAATGCAGAGTCGTTCTAAATCTCATCACTTTCCTTAATAGTGAGTATAATTAAAATAAAAACACATCCTAAATCCTTTTACACGTGCTGCCAGCATGTAAGAAGGTGAGGAGAATCATAATGCCATTAAATGTGTTTACTTTTTCCTCTCTGAAAAGAAAATGTCAAAAACATGGAATAACACGTGAGCCTCGCCCGCACACACACTCCAGCCTCTGATCACTCAACAAAAGACACACCATCTTTGCTAAAGGCCTTCTCCTCCATTTGGCAATGCTCTCCGAGTGTCCAAGAGGTGTTCTTATCCATTTAATATATGCTCACAGTGTATCCTGTCAAATATAGATTTGAATCAATAGCACTCTGGAGTGGCTCGTTAAACTTAAATCAGCTTGGAAGTGGTGCATGCCTGCCTCACAGCTGCTGTCATTAACCACCGCCTTGCAGATTATTGGAGAAACGTCCTTGTGTGAGCAGATTCACCAGTTTACCTGCGGACTGTCGGCTGGAACTCGGGTGTTGGATGAACCAGCAATGAAGAACAAACAGCTCATATCCACACCCTCTCAAAGCAACACTCAACCCGAGATCAGTTTTCTGAGTGTCGAACATGCCTCGTGCTCGCCCAGAAAGTGGCTGTAAAAAGTTGAATTCATATCAGATGTCCTGCTAATGACCAGAATTCATGCTGAAAGAACATTTGAAGCTGCTTCTGCAGCAAAACCTACTTCTCTCGCTGTCCATCTGTGTGCTCAGTGTGTTGCAAACTGTTCATGTTCAGATCCAGTATCTATTGATACGATGACATCACTGGCCACATTCTGGACGCAGAATTCAGGGCTGTCACTTCATTATTCAAAATTTGAATTATACTTCTTCAAATGTGGAAAAAAATGTACATATTTGAACTTTAATGATCTGTTTAAATTGAAAGTGTCTATAGAAAACTGCAGTGAAACCAGAACGCTTGTGTTGTTTTCTAGAATTAAGAAAATCACATTGAATGAGTGCGCAGGTGCGAAGGCAGACAGGGAGGTGGTTTGCCTGCTGGATGTTTTACTTTTATTTGTCAGAGCATTTGATTTGTTGATTTGTGTTGGGACGCTGAGAGATTTTCAACAAATATAACAAAAAAATGCTTCCAGAGTAACTTACCAACCCTAGCTTTCATATAATTGTTTATTCAACATTCATGTTTTTTAGTGCCTTCAACAAACACAATTTCCCTGAAGCCCCAGACATTCATGGTCAAAATGTCCTTGACAAATATAAGGCTGTTTGCCAACTTTTTATAAAGCAGCTGCCTAGTTTACTTGACAATGACAACACACCGGCTATCTTTCCACTCAGCGGAGGCACCAGAAACAAGTGTAAAACTGTTCATCCTCAGGATCCTCACCCAAAGTTTGTAAAAAGGCCATCAGTGATGAGATATGCAAGCATATACACAGCCTATGACCTTGTTTCTGGGAGACGGTTTAGATATTTCCCCCCGACCCCTGAGAAACAGTTTTTGGCTAAATACAATGTCTCTACATGTTGTTCTCTATGTAAAGTGATACACCTCTGATGGTCAGGTGCGCATCAGCTGGGTCGGATGTGTTGCATCACAACAATATATACTACTGATTTTATAGCACGTTGTGTTTTGGGTTTAAATGCCTTGAAAATAAATGATTGTCAGTGACGTAACCTTTAAATAATTTGTAATTAACGAGCTAAAACGCACAAAACCATCAGTATTCTCCTCTTAACATTTCCTCTTATGGTTCCCTTGACTGGCCTCGGCTTAAATCCTCCCATAAACGTCCCTCGTGTGCGTGTTGTTCTGTTTTTTAACTGCATGAATGAATAAAAATAGTAGAAGTAAGTGATTCATCCACTCTCCTGTAAAGAGTTCATTGCACAGCCCCGCCTGGTGGGAAAGGGTTAACTGCGACAGCAACAATAATGAGAGCGCAGTGAGACGTGTGAAGTAATTAGTCAGTCTACTCTCCAATATTTACCCAGTTAATTATTTGTGAGTATTACTCTTGTCTTCCCTTCAGATGGCTGCCTGTGTTGTTTTTTCCACACCATTTGTCACTGTCCACCTCTTGTGGGTTCTCATCCCCTCTTCCTGTCATCTCCCTTTTTTCTTTTTTTCTTTCGTCTGTAATGGCAGGAGAGTGGCATTTCGGTGAACCTTTGCCAGTGGAGGTGTTAGACCGCTGTCCCCGGTTGTGCGAGGTCAACTATGATTATTTATTCATCTGTCTGTTTGTCTAACGTTAGTAGCAGGATGTGAAAATGGTTGCTAACTTGCAAGAGATGTGCACACCTCAGGAAGGTCAGAAAGCCGAGAGAAGAAAGGGAGGGATCTGTGAGTCCAAAGGTCACGCTCGGCCACAGCAAACCTTATCTGGATCGCTTCTGAGAATCACAGAAACACTATACACTTACGGAAGTACTCGGGAGATCCAGTCAAATAGTCTGTTCACCGTTCTAATTTAATGTTCTATTGCCTGTATACAACCTGCACTAAACATACATGATCAACTTGGCATCCTGATTAATCTTCAATACGCCACTTCAGGCTGCGGCTGACAGTTTGCAGGGTCTATCATTGTTTGTGTAATGACATAGTTGTTTGCAACAATGACGTAGTTAGCTAGCTAGCTAATCGTGTCGTTAAACATACCATCAAATTATATTTACTCTTTGTTAACCATATGCAAAGTAACTGACTTTGAATCTTGCTGGCGTAATGTTTTTCTTTTCTTTCTGGCTGATAGCTGAGCCAAAGGTACGTTTCCACTGCATGTTAACCTTACAGGATTGTAATGATTGTTGCAGCGATTAGTATAAGTCTCAGGTATTGCCAGGAAACTGAATTATTGCTTGTGAAAGAAAAATGTGTGCATTTTCATTGTAAAATGCATTAAAATATACATTAATGCCAGTTAGCTTACACTAGCACAAACAGCGATCTGCTGATCAGCCCTTCTAAATTTCATTAATGAACCTATGATGTCTTGTTTGTTGTATTTGTACAAAAACCTAAATGTAAAATCGAAGCTTTTTTATTTTGCAGTTCTATGACATGCTGTGTCTTGCAGCAACTTCCTGAAGTCACCAAGAGCCGGGCTTACAGCTTTGCACTAAACTGAGCTCAGCTAAACTAAGCTAAGCTAAGTTAACCGGCCGCTTGTTGCAGCCTTATAGGCTATTAAATAACCAAATATGATTGTGTTATCATCCTTTTCACTTGGCCTTGGCAAGAACAAGCTAATATTTTCCCACTAAATGTTGAAAACTATTCCTTTAACTTCGAAGTATAAGAAGTATAATTGTCCACGAGCCACTATAAGCGGCCTGAATGGGTGCAGAATGAGACAGAAATCTATTATCACTGTCATTGTTTAATTAATGTTTCATATGTGGAGGAAATATGTCTCTGACCAATATGTGTGGGGGAGGGGTCAAAGCAGCGGGAATGGGGTGGGCTCGGTTGGTTGAAGGGAAGACAAAACAGTAATTATTTCATTATGGTATGACAGCAATAATATTACAGTAGTGCAGTGTGGAGTGCGTCTATCTGTGGAACAAATGAGCTCTCCCTCAGGAGAGCAGACTGCAACACTGAGCCTAAGGTAGGGTTTGCATTACCGTCTTTCTCTCTCTTTCTCTCTCTCTCTCTGTCTCTCTTTCACACACATACACTTTCTTTCTCCTTTCTCAGCTACCGTTTTAATATTCTCAGTCATAGCACATGCAATTATTTTAAAAATAAATTTAGCACAGATAGAAAGAAAAAACTGGGCCTCTTGGGTGACGCAAATGACTTCCTTGTTTTTATTAGAAGACAAGGTGTTTATTAGGGGCCTTGTTGGCTTATTGCAGGAGGTTTCTGAGTTTGAGTAATTGTCCAATTAGGTGTAATTTCAGGATTGGTGCTAACCCAGGCGATTGTGCTGTAAGAGGAGGACTACCACCGGGACACACATTAATGAATCCCACTGAGACCTGTCTACCTTTAAGAAAGAGAGACTGTGTCTGCTTCTGTTTCGCCTTCCCAAATCTTTTTAACGAGGCATTATAACTGGGATTTACAATTGAGACAAGGCACCACTTCTCCCTCCCCCACTTCATTGTTCCTTATTCTTCACCGTCTGTGCACTGGGTTACAAAAATAATTTATCATTCATGTTATTTCAGTTCTCTGAGCAATTGCCTCTTATTCAAACAGAAAGGTTACCTTAATTGTTATGTAGCTCAGCTATTTATATCCTGGCATAAAAATGCATGTTTGCTGCTTCATGGAAAGGTCACTCATTACAACCCAAATAACTTTTTCACTGTTGGTGTGGGCTCCTCAAAGTGTTTGTTGCCCACTTCACACTGGGAGATGGAACAAGGTTTTCAGAGAGGGCTCCAGAGGATTTAAGTTGTCGCCACCTATCTGATGTGATGAACTGCTCTTCTCTCGTTTGTTCTCACTTTTGTAGCCTATCATCCTCTTTTTCCTCCTTGAAAAAAAAAAGGCTCAATATTTTGGGAAATTCGCTCTCTTGCGGAGAGTTAGGTGAGAGGATGGAGACCACTCGCATGTCGTGTTGAATACAACGACTAGACTACGAATCTACTGAACAAATTGATTTGTGATGTCCACCTCTACCTGCCTCTAATCTTTATGCTAAGCCGGGTGGCTGCTTTAGCTCCAATATTCTCTTCTAAGTCTTGGTAATAAAGTGCAACCAAAAGCATGACCTTTCCCTAATCTTAACCATGTGCCTTGAGCCGCCAAAACAATGATAAGAACTTTAATCCAGCTTCAGTCGTACCACATCATCTTCTGACTGAGGGATGCTATAGTATTTTATAGAGAGATCATCGTTCATTTATAATGTATTAATGATACAATTACGGTACAATCATTTTAAACTTACAATACGTACTGTAATTTCTACCAGTAGGGGGCTCTCTAACACGTCTCAAAGATGTTTGCAGAGTGTTTTGCGGGAAGCAGCCGCTGCTCAGCTGCTCCGAGGCTGCCACAGCGTCGGAGTCAGACCTGCGGAATAAACAGTCACATCGGATTCTGCTCTGATCTGGATTCACCTTAAAGTTAGTCTCATTCGCCGACTTCTCTAATCCCGGAAGTAGCGACCGCAATCTAACAAAACTTCAAGGAAACTTGTGGATTTCTCTGGTTTTAAACATTGTTGAAAGCATTTGGGATAACGTACGTACATGGCTCAACAAAATATTCTTACACACATCATTAAAATGTGTATATGCAAATCTATGATAACCGGTGTTTGAAGATATACTCATGCCATTTAACGTAAGCAAAAAGAAGTATAAAAGTTATTTGTACGTTTATTTTACAATTTTAGCTATTTTTTTAATGTAACTTAAACATATATGACACATGAAAATTTGCGTTGCGTCATTGACCCAATTGCATATTTTTAGCAGGCAGTGTTGTCGAAACAGATGGACAAATGTGCAGGAACAGGACGAGACAGAGAAAGAAAAGAAAAAAGAGAAAAGAAAAGGAGGACAGTGTTGAGACACACAGAGGCTGAAATATTAATAAGGGTTGAGGGCTGTGATGTTTAAACTCTCGGACAACATCCTCCTGTGTTTGCAGGCCTGCTCTTTGTGGACAAATAATAGGTGTTGGGCCGGTCTAAAAAATTCAGCACACTGCATAATGTACAAAGGTCTGGCACGAAAGCACAAGGAATAGGGAGCCAACTCTATCAAAGTGGGCTCGGCCTTCACAATGTGTCCACGCTTGCTCCCTGTGCGACTCTGTTGTTACATCTGTATGGGCTTAATGCTCTAGCAGGACACAGAGACGAAGGGGGAACCTCACACTGCAAGAGTCTTCATTAGTTCAGAGCTCAGCGCAACAGACATGGCCTCACACCACCTGACCCACGGAGTGGCCCATGCAGGCCCACTTTCTTTCAGCCGGTGGGGAGATAAAGCACTAAGCTGCTCATATGAATGCCAGCAGCATCAGGAGAAAAATGCATCTGAAGCTCACATCTAGTTTGAGTTCATGTCAAGGTTGCATTACACCCACCCTCCCGCCATCACCACCAAGCACCACCAACACCACCCTCTCCTTTTTTCTCTCCGTCTCCGCTTCATCCCTTCTCACATTAGAGCCTCTCACAGTCTCACCACAACCACTGACAACACCACGAGCGCATCACATCTTCGCAGCAGCTACCCACTGCTCATCTTCACACTAAACCTTGTCCTTCTTTCAGGCTTACGTCTCAACACTCCCTCAGAAATAAGCCATTTCAAAAAGATTCATGAGCAGCTGGAGCCGCCATGCTGTATAACTGCAGCCATCACGGGCTTCTTTGCTGATACAGTCTGACGTCTCAAAAGGCTCCGGGATTCAAAACAAAATCAGGTTTCCTGATCCAGCGACAAACTGAGCTATTGGGAAGGCGCTTTTGCTAAGACTCTTTGTGACATGATGATTGGGAGACAGGCTCAAATTCCCTATGAATATGGATGCAACTGTTTATGCCTCTAGGAGAAAAAAAAAAACAAGCACATACTTGACTGGTAAATATTTGTAAAAAAAGAAAAAATCTTGGAATGCTTTTGGCAAGGTAGGCTATATATCTGTTTTGTTAGGGGTAGATTATTCCTTTCCAGTGTGTGGGTTTGGACTGTCAGTTCATACTATCTTAAAAAGGATTATCTGATGCACCTTGGTCTGATTTCAATTTGAATAGGTGTGAATTTATTTTGCAGTGCTCAATATCACATACAAATAAGTCCCCCTATAATCCAATTCCACCCCCACCAGGAAAAAAAAAAGGATGAAATAAGAATCTCATTATGCTGTCCTGCTTTATGTTGGCTCGTTCCCTCACAAACAATCTTCTGAATTCAATATCAGAGTGTTTACTCGCAGCTCTTGAATGGACAGAAATGTTACTGAACGACAGGTGATATTTTTCTAATTTTATCAAATTCAGGTACAGAGATTCATCCCCGAGCATTGATTCATTTTGAAATAGCTGCACCCCATGTCTTATTTACTGCCCCTGCGACACTGAATTCATAGTGATTGAATGTGGTGGTATGAAATTAGATTGCATTGTGTGTCTCTGGCTAATAATTCCAGATGGAATAGCTCCTCACTCTGCTTGACATGATGCACCCAGAGAGAAATATGGAAGCAGAGAGCAGGAAAGTTAAGGTTGCTTAGGTTCATTCGGAGGCCTTTGAAGCCCAATGAATCAAGCTTTACTAAACCTTGGGAGTGGTGAGGACCTGTGTAATTTGCTCTGAGAAGTGTTCTCTGAGGAGGTGTGCGATGCTTCTGGCCTCAGGAAGAGGCCTGCCCTCTTCTGAGAGCATGGTGTGATGTGATGATAAGATGAGGTGTCCTGTTTAAGAGCTTGATTAATGGCAGAGGAAGAGATGGCCACTCAGCACAGATACTGTTTGCCTTTGCTGAAGCACACTTCTGTTTCAGGCAGGGGAGCACGCCTGGGGTGCTGCACTTCATCCTTTGCCCAAACCCCAAATTACCAACACCACTGTCACCACAGCTCATCTTTACTTAAGGCGTAATGGCAAAGATCACGATCAATTTTCACAAGTCCATTGGAGCAGGCTCCTTCATTATGTTTAAAAACCATTCACACTGATTGATCCACGATGAGTGCATGGTATTGATAAATAATTAAAAAGCTCTCAGTTTAATTTGGGGGTAAGTAGAGGATGGAGGGTGTGGGGTGGGGGGGTTGGGGGGGTCGGGGGCGGGGGTTGTGTCAGGCCAGTCGGCTCTTAGTTAGTGTAATGAAGCCTGGCCTCCTGCTGTGGCACACCCAGCCACAGCTCTGCGTCTGCCTCCCCACTTTGTCCCAGTGGACGCACAACCAGCTGGATTCGTCTGCCATATTCGCAGCAATCAATGCAATCCGGCTTGAAAGAAAATCAATAAGACGTGTCCACTTATGCCGCAGAGTGTAGGAGAAGATCCTTTGCTGGGGCAAAGCTGCAAAACCAGCAGTAGAGATTTTATGAAACGTTCTGTGAGGTGTCACTGTGCTCAAAAATGTCATCATTTTTAAAATTTGAGGCATATATCAAGATATTAACAGTCCTCTAGAGGCCTATGGGAGACGATATCTACAATTATTCTTTGGAGAACAATACCACAGTGAAGGGAATTGTTGACAGTCACTTGCAGCTATTAGAAGAGAAGATATGAAACAATCCCCAAAACTACAAAACAGTTGTTTTGTTCAATGACAGACGACTGTTGTTTGTCTGTTGTTCACGTTGAAGGACTTGTTCACCTAAAGTTGCAATTCTCTACTTTGGTCTACATTCATTTATGAAGCAAGTCTTGGAATGAACTGGATGTCTTGTTAAGAGCTACTTTTATGATTAAAATCAGCATATTCATGTATTTTTAGCTAAGTTAGAGATCTGAAGATAAAAAAGACTAGAGAAGCAATAGAAATTTCCAAGACATCAGTGAACATATCAGACGTTTCCCTGCTGGCAAAACCAGTTGTTTTAAATCAGGAACGCTACAGTATTGTTATATACGTATGTGTGATGATTATATTGCAATAGGCAACTGTTTTGCTGAAGATTATACTGATTGCACAGTGTAATGGAAAAAGAAAATGACACCATCCACTACATTTTTTTTGTATCTATAGATTAGATGTTATTTGGTCTGCCAGACTTGATTTTCCTGGAAAAATTCATGGCACAAAGTGCCACTGTGCAACCGAAACAGGAAGAGGCATTGTTTTTCCTGTTCACTAATCTCTTTTAATGTTAGAAAAACTGGAATAACTTTGGTGAAGGCAAAGAAGGAGAATAATAGAATCCCAGGTAGAACAAGAGTGAATGGATCGGCATTCACAAGATGGAAAGCACTGGTGTGTCAAAATCTGTTCTCCCACTGATATTACCAATGGGACTTCCAGACGTCCAAAACCTGCCTACTTATAAATGCACCGAGTGTTTTACTCCGTCTTTTCACAGCACTGAGATCAGGGTTTCTATGTCATATCAGGATTTTTTAAGCTTTGCTCCGGACAGTAGCCAGGCTGCTAACAGTAGCCATGTGGCTAACGATGTGTTTGTGACGGGGGCGCCAACAGTAAAACAACAGGGAAACTAACTAACTAACTAACTAACTCACTAACTTGAGAAGTTGTAATATTACTCAGATACTGTGATACTTTATTATCATGATGAGTCCTGGATTCAAGACCTAAATATGTCAAACTGAAGAAAGTGAAAAATCTGTCATTGAAGTAATCATACTTAGTTTTTTTATTCAAATAAACCAACGTTGGCCTATTCTAACAGCGCTGGTGGGTTTGTCACTTAAAATGTTTGTTTTTTTAAAAAAAAAGACTTATTAACAGCATAATTAAGGGATAAAATTATTCAATTGTGCACTGAAAAATGCAGACTAATTTATATGCCACAGCATTTGTTTTAAATGTAAAACCATAATCTGCAACTTCAGGTGTTAAGTAAAATGTCAGCATTTCCCTCAGACATGTAGTTGTGTAGAAGTATAAAGTTGCAAAAAATGTAATTCCTAACGCCCAACTAAATAATACTTAAGTCCACTCCTTGAGTTAATGTTATTCTGATCAGCGGACGATCATTCAAATAGTGATGCAGCTTCAGAAAGAATATTGTATTTCCATGCAGGCAAACAGCTCCTGCTGCTCCGGCTTCCTTCAGAGAGGAAGCTCTGCCAGGCTGTTTTGGGGATGATGACTGTCGATAAAAGCATTTCAGTTACATACCACAGAAACATGTGCTCTCGGTGTCATGTTTGAAGGAATCAGAATGTATTAGTCTTTTATGGAGAAGTGTGTGTGAAAGCCTGGCGAGGAGAAGGTGTTGTCCGATACTCTGGGGTTCATCAGCTCATGGGGTTTTTTTTAATGCTCAACCCACCAAATCCTCCACCCCCTGCTACTGCCACCTGGCTAAACCAGTTAACACCACAGGCTTGAGGTCATGGCTCTGCGACCCTGGTGCAGACAGCTCCTAGAGGTGTGATATGAGGCCTCTGGTGGTGTCTGTCCCACAGCCTCACACACTGCCGAATATCACTACACACCAGTCATGGACTCACACCTCGACGGAAGAGCATGATGACCGTAAATCGGAAACAAAGCAAGGTCGACTCTGACACAGACAGATGGACACTCATATGCACAAACACAAACAGACGCATAAAGCTAAAGTGGGTAGCCTAACACACTCTGCCTCTGTGTGTGTGTGTGTGTGTGTGTGTGTATGTGTGTGTGTGTGAGAGAGAGAGAGGTTGTGGACTTGTCATTTACTGCCTTTCAGTAAAGCGAAAACAGCAGAAAAAAAAAGAATATTATGCTGTGTCACACGTTTTAGTGCTGATATCCGTCTAATTGATGACTTTGTGCCACATCAATCCATTATGCATAATTTAACATGGATCAAGTCCCACATTAACATAATCACCCATTGGATATTCTGCATAGTGTGACACGCTGGTGAGGAGCAGAACCCCAGCCTGAGAAAAAGTGACAGGGGAGATGCACCCCGCATGAGTAGGCAAACACACACACGCGCACACGCTAGGCTAGGCTAGGATGTGGCTGATGTTAAGATGTCAGATCCTTATTCGCTTTAAGCGAATAGTGGGAGTCCAGTCTGAGCATTTTTGTGTTTATGCAGAGCCACATTTGAATAAACAGCCACACACACACACACACACGCATGTTGTATACACACACACACACACACACAGCGAACAGCTTGGAGAGTGAGGGGTGTAGAGCCGCCTGCTTAGACGCTGCCGTTTGCAATCACTAAGCAGCTTTAGTGTCTCCTACCACAGTCCTGATTTAAAATTCATAAATGCTAATCCTTCATAATTTACAGTTTAAAAAGCAGCCCTGCTCACAGGCCCTGTGGCCACAGCTCTGTCAGAGTAATTATACCAAGGAGCTGGGAATGGACTACTAGCAGAGACTTTCAACAGTCAAGGAAATCCCCCTCACTGGCACCAGACCCAATTACTCCAAATACCTAAACAGATTAGCAAGTCATTTTCCAGTTCAATCTGGACATAGGTGCCAAATCGGTGTTATACTTTAGTCAGGTGGGTAAATAGCATTAAAGTTGGAACATGCCTGTTTCTTATTAAGTGAACGGTATGCCAAGTAATTTTATTAGCCATTTCATTTAATTTGTGGCCCCAGTGATTGTCTTTTACAAGGTTACTTGGCTCTCTCAATACCTCTGGTGTCAGAGGGTGATTTGCTGCCCTCTCACTGTTCACTGACATTGCAGTGTGTATACTGTGTGTGTGGGTGTGCTTACATCACTGATGAACGGATGCTTCTATCTGGGGAGGTGCCAGTTTGTAAACCAGATTCTTTGTCCTTGCGAGGACAAAATACATTAGTTTAGATGTAGATTATCTGTGATTCTTTCATCCAGGGTCACTAATAGAAAGCCATTATCAAAATGGTCTGATTTCACTGTAATGGTCCACAATGACACCACAAAACCCATCGAAGGCCCAGTGAAAGGGCCCTGCTTTACATGTCAAAGCGCTCGGTGCAAAATGGCTCACCGTCCTTTTAAATGCATAATTAAGTAGCCATCTCAAATATTGATTCATCTCTCATCCTGATGTACTGTATGATAATGAAAGAAGTGTAGACATATGTTAGAGAAAGGGATGTTTATGCATGTGTGATTACAATGTGAAACAAGCGAGTGAATGACATGTTTTTCACCCGTGCGGTGCAATACATAATCCAGTATCTAATGCATGACGTCAACTGTTTGGGGTACAAAAGAATGTATAAGAGATGAAATGCATTAATGTGTAAAATGTATTTCAGCTTAAAGACCGAACGCAATAGGAAACTGTATACATTTAGATTGAGTACAGTCGCATTTTGTGTAAAAACACAAAAAAGCAAAAAAAAAACTGTATGTTTCACATGTGTCAACGTGGAACACGGGCGAAAAAAAAATTGATGGAAGGGAAAAAAAAATTCTGCAAACTCGCAAAGTTGCAGGAGATCTAACAAAAGTACATCATTTTTTTTTTTTTCACCTTAAATGTATTTCTTCCATGTCCCTCCTGGTGCTTTGTATATAATGGCTGAAGCTAATGACGATTTTCATTATTGATTAATCTGCCTATAATTTGTTCCATAATAGAACAGTTGTTTCCTCATTTTAAATTTCCCAGAGCCTAAGGTGACTTATTTAAATGTTCTGCTTTTCAGAACAACCCAAACCAAAATGAAAGACATTTAGTTTACTGTCATATCACAAAGTGAAGCATGAAGCGCTCACATTTGAGAACCTGTAAAAAATGCAATATTTTTGCTTTTTCATTAATTAATTCCACAGATCGTTTTTTCTGTCAGTCAGCTAACAGCTATTGACTGATCATTTAATCTCTCGTGCACATGTAACTGGATTAGTATTTTCATTACAGAGACAGTTAATTTACCTGTGCACTATATGTTATGTTACTTACTGTGAAAAATATCAGCATGCAAGTCAAAACTAAACTGATCCATAATAAAAACATTTCACAGCTCAATTCATGTTCCACTGCAAAAACTGTTTTGTCTTCACACCTGTCTAATATTTTCTCCGTCCTATCAGAGACGGCCACAACCCCCAGATGATGCCTGAGCACTATATCACACTGACTCTCATCTCTAAGTGAAAGAAATCAGGACTCTATTAGAGCAGATTAGGAAGACTGCGCTGGACATCATGTCACAAATCCCGAGCTTTAAAGTTTCTCTGTCTTCTCTCTGTAACCGTCAGCCGTGAGGAGTGAGTCACAGAGCCCTCGCATGTCCGCTTGCTTCTCTTTTACACAGCAGAAGCCCATTGCTACTGTATAAAAACGTCTGCCTGCGTGACTGACATTACTGCAATGAATCCTAATTCAGATACAAACACATGTCGCCGACAATCCCCCTCGTTTTCAATGCAATAGCTTCCATCGTTTACTTCTACTTCTACTTACATCTTATGCAGCAAATAACTCAATTAATTTCACACACTGCCTTGAGAATATGCGCTGTGCTGAATGTGAGAAAAATACTGAAATTATACACCAGAGAGAGACAATAGAGCTAGCCTTACATTATAGGAAACTACCATAACAACTCCTCTTCCTATATTTTGTTATGCACAGCAAACTGCACATTACAGTTATTATGATAAGCTATTTGTTGCCGAGCAGCGGTCTGTCTTAGAGAGTAGAATTAAAGCATCAACGAGCTAATTCTTGTCTTTAGAGCTCGGTGTTTAACCCGGCTGGCACATTCGGCTGATGCTGCACAGAAAACCTGCTTTGGAACAGGTTAGTTTTGGGGTGAATCAAACTATAGTTGGACCTGACCAGCCATTTATATGTTGTCAGCAGCATGGGTAGTTAGACTAAAGACATTAGGCAGTGGTTAGTGATGACGGTACCTTATTTGACATATTAGATACTAGTTGCAACAATAGCCCAAATAAATATGGGAGAAATAAAGAAAAAAAAAACTTGACCATTCACCACATTTCAAGTATTGTGTAACATACATTACTTTACTAGCTAACGAACATAATCAATCAAGAACTGAAAAAATAAGAATGTGTTTTTTTATAAGTATTCGAAGCAATTTCATTTATGACAAGAGTTTATCACTTCTGGCGTACTCTTATAACTCTAAAATAAAGCATGGTGAACACAGTATTTAGCAGATAAACTTATAACTAGAGTTGGAGGAGACCAAAATGGGGCTTAAAACGTGGAGATTAACAGAAGTCCAACAAGTGTCTGCTAACACATTAGCCAGAAGTGCCACGAGGTCAGTGCTTATATGTCAGTGTTGTGTTTACAGCTCATTATGCTGCCGGCAGCTTGCAGTCTGAGTCTAAGTGAAAAACAAAGGACAGAATGGTAGTTGTTAAAGGGGCTCTGTTAAACTTCTTTGCTCTGCCTGAAGCTGTTTTCTTTGTTTATGTTAGCGGACTGCATCGAGAGTCAATGAGACAAGGCGTTCGACAACGTCGACAAAGTCACTTAGTTTGGATTGTTGTGTAAGATCCGACCCGAGAAGTCCAGCAGCATCCAACACCTTCAACAAATCATGCATAGGTTTATTAAGTCTGCGAGAGAGACGTCACATTGAAATCCACTCACATCTGGCCAATAAAACAAAACAAAACATGGAACCGATTTTTTTAAGGTCCAATGTGTAAGAGTTGTAAATGGATAATATTCAAAACGATATGTCCTTTAGTGTATAATCACCTGAAACTAAGAATTTGCTACTGCATGTTATTGCTCCTCTGTTTATTCTGAGTTAATAAAACATATTTTCTATATCTTTTACCCTTTTCGTGGATATTATAACTTCCTGTGCAGCTGTAATTTCCAAACAGGAATCAACAGTTTCACACGATAAATATGCTGCTTTTGATGTTGCTTGCGATTAATGCGGTTAACTGTCATGGCAATTACCTTTTAGTCTTGTAGTCTGACGATGATTAACTCACTTCACGAAACAGGCCCGAGGTCTCTCCCTATCAGCGTTCAAAGGAGCAGCCTCAGAATGACAACACACTCGCACATGCTAGTGTATATCTCCTCCAAAACACATCATGGCTTCTAATGTGTCAGGTTTGTGGCGCAGCAATTTCACAACCAAATAGCTCGTGGGAGTGATAAGAGTTTCATTATTGCTTGAGCAAATCAAAGGCAACAAGCAGCATCATTCATAAAACAGATTTCAATATTTCACCTGTTTTAATTTAGGTGTTCAACAAAGCAACAGAGAGACGGAAGACAGAGCAAGAAATAATGGAGAAGGTGGGTATAAATACACAAAGAAAGCAGCACTCCAAAGGATATTGCTTTTAGTTATTCTAGTTGTGTGCTAAAGTCTGAGCTCTGTTTTGTGCAATTTTGAAAAATAAAATCTAATCAAAACAACAATGCACGAATAAAAGACCTGCCCTAAGGCTCCGTCTTACACTACAGCTGAAAACAATATTATATTTCTAAGTTATTTTAGCTTTGAAGCCAACCACAATGGCCCGAGCCAAAAACACATCTAATGTTAACTCGAGAAGAACTGTGAGAATAATGGAGTTATTTTGCTTATTATTGTGTGCTCTGAGGAGCTTATTTCTCATCATTTCATCTGACATTTTCAGATTAATTCTGCTCAATTTAACAGTCTGACAAACCCAACATGAGAATAAATACACAGGGTGTGTGTATATATATATATATATATAT
>CAEMYA010000013.1:780000-809616 GCA_903131615.1 Diplodus sargus
TATATATATATATATATATATATATATATATAAAATGGTTTGCAAATATACCTGCAATGAATGTTTTTTGGGGTTCATAAACTTGTGGTTGAAGTTGTGTCAAACTCATTTTTTAATTAGTAGTATCGTCCTAATTGTTGTAACATTTCAAAGGTGTTGCTGTTATTTTGTCCACACCCTGTGCAGTATCTAACACCAGAATCATAGCCCACAATAACAGCGGCTGTATTCCAGTTAGCTATTAAGCCATGGCCTTGAACACACAAAGAGCAGTTAAGTGCATAATAATCTGATATAACAAGGCCAAAACACCCAAATTAAAAATGGTATTTTCTCTGTACACCTGCTCTTAATCCACTCAACGTTCAGCCTTGTACACATGAAAGGCACAAAGCACCAAGGCTTACTAACGAGTAAACACTGAAGAAGTTCAATTGATTGAAATACAAAGGGATCGAGGTAGGCTGCCTCTGGTGTGATCACAAAGAAAAAGCCATTTTTTGGGGGGGGTCAGGGGCAACTCTCATGCCCCGGTCCTGGTTTCCAACATGGATGTATTAAATGATTGGGTACCATATTGTAGAATGGCATACAATTTATTCAATTTTTGTCTAAATATGGTCTCTTCTGTTGAGCCCACACAGTGTTGTTCCATGACCATCATTTCAACTTTGGACAAAGCAGTCAAGTCCACATTTGGAGAGCACTGTTGTGGCTGAATGGATTAAGTAAAGCACTTTCACTCAGGAGAGTTTGTATGCCGTTTGTTTACCATTCAATTTTAACACTAAGATCACTTATTATTATTTGTGTTTCTTGTCAGTTTTCTGTTGCTGTTTGGTTTAGGTTAAGGCCAAAAAAATACTTGGTTAGATTTAAGAAAACATGGTTTGGCGTTCAACTAGACCTTTTCACAGCGTTTAACATGTTTCTGAAAGTATAACTTCTCCCTTGTGAATATTCTGGCAGTCTTTTTCCCCCCAAGTTGCAAAGCTATGGTTATAAAAATGTGTTTGGTCAGTATAAATGATGGTCCTGGAGCTAGATTAATTATGATGTTCTAGAAACAACACCAACACGGCGATAACAGACCATGCGTGAGGTTACACGGTTCAGTCGGGGCTGCTGTCTTGGGCACATAGAGTATATTCAAGTGAGTGCTTCTCTGGCTGAGTCAGTGTTTGATAGTTCAAATTGTGATGAAACAAATGCTTTTCAAATGGTGGTCACTATTCCAAAATCCTCACAGACCCCTGCACTGTTGTCCTGGTTTCAAACCTGCCGGCTGGCTGGGCCTCTCTTTGTGGAGTTTGTATGCACTTCCTGTGTCAGTGTAGGTCTCTTCCACTGTTCTCCCACAGTCCAAAAGGAGGTTTATGTCATGTTGGCAGGTTTGTTAGGCACATTGCAAACCCTGAATTGCCCAGTGTGGATGTCTGTCTATGTGTGTTAGCCTCTGCGTCAGACCTGCGATCTGCTCACTGTGTACCTGGCCTTTTTCTCTGACCGTCACAATACAGACAACGCATTAGTGCTTTCAAACACAGTGTGTCCTATTTAACTTAGCTTATGCCATCTTTCATAGACCGTTCAGCTGCAGTCATTTTTTATTACATATCATTTTCTTTTGTCTAACACAAACTGATTGTGTTTTCGAATGCATTCTTATTAGAATTTCATTTTCTTATTCCATCATGTCATATTGGAATAAGGACACAATCAAGAGAAGCAGTGACAGCAGTCCTGTAGCTTACGTCTACACTCAATGCTCAAGACAGTGCAGATGGAGCTATACAGTCTACAGTTCCCTGCTTTGATCTAGTTAGTCTCCGAGGCATTACTGATAGACCTATTGCTATTGGAATAAAAAGAAATTGCGACACATTTCAATAAAAGTAATTGGTCCTCATGCAGACAAAAACAGCCGCACATTTGCTGTCACTATGTATACGAATGCGAATGTAATTACCTTGCCTGTGAAGCCCTTCTCCCTCCCTCCCTCCCTTACTCTCATGATTATGTTTTTCTGCTTGTGTTATCTGTGAGGGAAGTGTGCTGCTGTGCTGATTAACAAATAACTCTGTGATGAGCCTCCCAAATGTCCAGTTAGGTGCAAACTAGATATGCCATATTTGGACAAAGAGCTCGGAAATAGAAAAACTGCTAATCAAGTCATATTTTTGCAGCTTGTGGGCCTGATTTTGCTTTCATATTACACATCTTTTTTTTTACCATGTTTCCTTTGCAATATGGTTTAACATTGAACACCCCCACCCCATCATTTCAACAGTGGGATCAACCACCACTGGTGGATGTGTACCGTAGCAGGCTATCCAAGGCTGCACAGCGTGACTCTTATAACGTAATTAGTCCATCTCTCTAGGAGGGTTTGCTGGCTTTACCTATATGCCAAAGTAAAGTGCAGTCACTTTGATGATAAAAGGGATAAAAAGGCAGTGATAAGGTGGAATGTTGAGCAGAGCGAGGCTGGTGTGAGCCAGCCAGCGGAGGTCTAATTGGATGAAGGAACCCTGTTGCATGAGGCGTTCTTCCCTGAGAGTGGCAAAGACATTATGAAAACCTCCCACGCTGCTTTCAGTTGATTCAATTAATTTATTTTTCTGTTAAACTGATGGAAATATTGCCTCTTTTCCAATAAAAGCCTGACAGCTTTAGCACTGTGACATGGCTTGAAGTCCTCCGCTCTAAGGAATTAATTGTGAATGTGCTTTGCTCCCATCGCCAGCCCTGCCCTCCATGTGATCCCAAAAGGAAGACCAGAAATCACCCTGCCTCCATGGCGGCCCAGCCCGGGCTCAGCCTGTGGTCGAGTGATCTCATTCCCCCTCTTCCTTGTTTGGTGCTGCGGCTTTTGTTTTGACCGGGGCTGAGAGTGAGCCTTAACTGATCGCCATGCCTCAACGCAGCTGAGGAAAAACATTGGTTCAAACAATAGGCAGAGGATCAGAGAGGTGGGAGAGTGAATAATGTGTCAGGTGCTCCGAATGAATTAAAGTGCAGAGCAGGGCTGCAGAAATACCTCTGTGTGAGGCCCTAATCAGCTGCAAACATGGGAGAGAGAGAGGGGGGGAAAAAAAGCTTTCATTCCTGTAACTAATCATTTGTGGTTTCCCAATGCAGTCAGCCAATGCCAAAGGCAGAGACTAATAAACTGGGAGGCTGTGTAGATTTATAAATGATTAATTAAGGGGCCTCCCACGGGAACTGCAGCAGCTATAAGCAAAAATATTAATTAGTTGAGATGAGACTTAAACTAACAGGAAAACATTCCAGCCATGTTGGAAAGCTCATGGTGGGGGCAGCTTGTTTGACTCTGGGCTGACAAAGAGGGCCCTCACTGCTGCACCACTGTGGGCCGAGGGAGGGGGCCGTGTTGAATTTGGCTGGAGGATAATGAAGAGTTACATAGAGTGTCAGACAGAGAGACACACAGGTCCTTAGTATTGAGTTGTAAGGAGAGATGACTGAGTGACTGAGAGGGTTAGGATTGGGTCTGAAATGAGTTCTCGACTGCCTCAAGTACCTCTGCAGCCCCCCTTCTCACAGCTACATTACCATTTCTGGTTGCCTCTCCTCATGCCTGCCCTTCAGGGAGGTCTCTAAAGCCTCTCTCCTCCGCTTCTTTTCATGAATGTCAAGATGCTGAGTTTAAAGTCCTGCAGATTAAATGGGAAGTGTTGAGTTTATTCTGCGACTAATGAAAGAACTAGGTAATTTCATGCAGAGGATCTCAATGTCACAATGCTTTCCAACTTCCAGAGCAGAGGCTTCTTATTTCCTGCTGTCCACTGGGAAGGGGGAAAAACTGATTTCACCATTTCTGATTACTGCAGCATCATCCAGGATGACGCTACCTGGGTGACATGGCCCATCCGGTGTGCGGAGGTGTGATACAGTTCAGTGAAGTGAGCACCAAGGCTTCACGGTGCTAAAACTATTCATGGCCAGTGTCAAATCTGATGGGCGATCTGATCGAGTTTCTCTGTCATCTATCAAGTCAGTCAGAAACTGCGAGAGAGCTGCAAAGTCAAACAATCTGCCTGCTGTGTGAAACCCAGTGAAACCAGATGAAATGTTGGCAATGTACATTTCTGAAACAAAACGGCCGCTTGCGAGCCAATATCCAAAATATTTAATGCACTAAAGGAATTTGGATATTGTGGTGACAGTACTGGGTGCGTCATGGTTTGGCTCTAAAAGCCTGTTTTTGTTGAAACGCTCATGGAGGGAGGTGGTATGTCTTTTCTGTGAAAGATTGCTGGTTTTGGTTGCCACAGAAAATGGCTGGAATTGCCTGCAGGTCTCCTTAAACAACATCCAGTTTTGATGGCGCAAAAACGGCCGTAAATACCCCAAGATCTCGTTGAAAAAACAACCAGTACGGTCACCACAAAAATGGCTGGAAATGTCCACAATTGCCCTGAAAAATGTCCAGTGGTGTGACTCGAACTGCGGTCGGCTTTTTGGCAACCTACTTTATTTGTACATACGTCCTCCATCCTGTCCACTTCCTGATGTGAAAGGTGGCTAATAGGCATGTAATGTGAACCTGATATGCCATGTTTAGTACAAATGTCAACCTTTGACGTACCTGTGGTTTGCAGAAATGTTAACTGCTAACAATATATCCTGGCAACTAGGCTGTATCAAAACATGGGACCACGAGGATTCTCGAAAAAGAAGAAACTGAAAAATGTCGCTTTATGCGGTATGTTACAATTTCAAATGAAATCTGAAATAAGTCCCCCTCCAGTCTGCATAATGTGAAATGATGTGGCTTGCCTCTGCATACTTACATCATGCTTCCACAAATGACACTTTCTTTTGTTCCTTTTTCAAAAATTGCAAAGTAAAAACAAGACAATAAAAAGAGAAGCCGACACTGCAGCTGGCAGCCACCACACAAATACAATTACAGAAATATGAATTCATTTGTAAAGGTCGTGCATCCTTTTTGAAGGTCTTGGTGATGAGAGCAACAACCACTGGCAGCACAAACTGCCTGTGCCAACTCAAATATTATAACAGTCAGTGGAAATAGGATCAGACCTGTGGGACAAATAATCTAAGAAATACTTTGAGACCTGAAATAATGAGGACCTTAAAGAGAGTACTAGAGTATGCATCTGGATGTGCTTAACAATCATCCGACTGTACAGTAGATGACTCAAATGGGATCCATCCATAGAAAGGCCAAGCAGAAATCTGCCCTGAAGTAAGGACATCAAATATCCCCATATGTCAATCTTGACTTCAGTTTCGGGTGCAGGTTAAAAAAGAACTGGCCTCGACTATTTTCATGTTTTCAGCACGGAATCAGATGAAAAGAGTCTGAGATGAAAAATTAGGGCCAAGTAGACACTTGAAGAGAGAGGCAGATATTCCTTTAAGCCATCATAATTGACTCACTGGAGGGCCAGGCTCTGGTGGTGGTGAGGTGCTTCAGAAGTCAATGTTCCCAGAATCTAGTGTCAAGGGTGAATACATGTTTTTAGATTTCATAAATAAATATTTCATTCATCTGTCAATGGCATGTATGTGGTGAAAGAGAGCCCTTTCATGTCACTCTGGTTTTTCGATGGGTCGGTGGTATATGTGCGAGAAAATTGAGGCTACTAAAGGCGACCAGCAGGAGTGAGCCAGAAAAGACTTCCATTTGAATGATAGGCAAAGAGTTGAACTGTGTTTTTTTCTCTCTGCTGATATGATTGCTGAGGGTGTCCAGCAGAACTGGAGTGACGTTTGACAACAATTAGTTGCGAGCCATGACAGGCAGGCCCATATACAACAAAAGACAACTATGGTCCCCAACTTCATAGTGGATCACCACACATATCAGCCCCATCAAAACTCCAGACGAGGCTGCAACATCTGATGTAAGAGTCAAAACACACATATTCAGGTCTAATACGAAGCACAAATATAGTACATTTATATAACATGAACTTGTCTGTCAAAATATGTCAGGAGAACATTGTCATTGCGCTCCAAACAGTAGGAATGCAAGACGTGTTTATTTCTTCACATTGCGACTTTACGTTTCTTTAAATTCAATTTTCTATTTTTTCTCTTTTTACAACACTGTACTCTGGTTAGTTTAAGGCGCAGGCTTATCATGGTTTGGCTTAAAATACCCGTTTTGGTCGCCACAAACACGACTGGAAATTGTCCCAAGATGTCCTCAAAAATATTCAGTGTTGTCAGGCTTACAAATGTTGAAACTTGGTGGTCCCTAATCAAAAACATTCAGTAGTTTCAATTTAGAAATGTCGAAACGCACTCTTGAACTGTGGTCCCCCGCTCACCTCACAATGTGAAAGTCAGATAATAAACATTCAATGTGAATGCGATGTGGCTGACTAAAAACTTAGACATATCTGTGTTTTGCAGAAACCTTAGCAAAACGATCAAAATGCATCTCCCTTGTTAACCTGCTACCCCCTCTCCATCCCCTAGTCACAAAGAGAACATGGAGCAGAGCGGTTTTTTAATTGAATATGTTAGTCAAATCTCTTTATCTGACTGAAGTTTGTGTAAGTTACAATCTATGACCCTGTCCATGGCTCTGAAGGATCAGAAGCCCAGCTGTTGTGTACTGGTAAATCTAAGGTGCTGTCTATGGTGCTGAAGTAGCAGACAGATTTGTTATTGCACCTTTTTCTCTCAGTCACCTTAATGATCAAAGTGACAAGTATCAACATGTAGCCATGGAAGTGTGATTGGGATCATAACTCTAAGTGCTATATCGTAGGATCAGAGAGACACACACTACTGCCTGTAGTAGCCTCACACCCAGTGGGGTTATCCTAACCCTAACCTTCCCATTGGGCCATCTCCCCTATTAAAAATTTACAGTTCATCAACTGGGCTTAGGTACAAAATCCCAGACCTCCTCCATTTGATGTGCCATAACATTGTCTTACTACCTTTGCCTTTGCTCCTGACAGACAGTCGTGGTTGACATTGATGCTGGAGCTCATTGACAGTTATATGTAAACATATATGGTGTTCCTAATGGTGTTCTGACAAATTCCGCCCTGCATCAGTCCTTCCAGTCAGCACCATAAAAAAAGAGAAACACATTTCTGTTCAAGTGACAAAGCCCCCTAGCAGTGATTATGACAGCAGCACAGGAGGAAGTAAGGTGGTGTTGTTATGGAGTGACAAAGTGTACGTATGGGGAAGGTTGGGGTGGATGGATGGGTCAACAACACATCAGACCTTATCATGGGATATCATTGTTTGTTTACCGTTTCAAACCGTCAGTTAATGTTGTTTTTAGCCTGAAACTCTTGTTTGTTATTGTTACCTGAAATTGAAGCTCCCTTACCCTTAACAAAGTAGTATTTCAACCCAAATCATGATCCTTCCCCCAAACCCAACCTAAGTTGTTTTTGCTTAACTTGAACAAACCTTGACCTCCAGCTTTCCCATCATACAACTGATAAATCTTTTGGAAGGCACAGACAAACATGTCCTTCCGATAGTGGCATCGGACCAGGAAACAGGTTTCATGTGTTTTTCAAAACAACATGGACAAACAACATGGAGAGTTATTGCATTTGTGTTAGGATGATACTTTCTTTGTAGCAGTATTTTACCTGTCATCGTTTATTTTGTTGTGGACCACCGGGTGTCTTTATTGTTCACACCGCTGACATGGATGGTGATGAACAGACATGATGTTGCTGTGGTTTGAACAAAAATACCATAAATAAAACTTTGGTATAGAATAACCTTAAAATCTAGAAACTACTCTTGAAGGTTTCTGCCAGAAGTCATGTACATACTCCTTAGGGACATTTGTCCATAAGAATATGGTGAGTGATACACAAGCTAGCCAAAAGTAAGTTGAACCATTCATGACTATTGTGCTCCAACAGCCACCGCCCTTCTGGGAAGAATTTCCACAACATTTTCTCTTCAGTCTCGTTCAGCCACAAAGCCACTAATGAGGTCAATCACTGATGGCTCGCAGTCAGTCATTGTTTTTTCATTTACATGACCCTTTTCTTATTGGGTTTTTCAGACACTTTAGTCAACAACAAACCAATTATACCGATGCGTATATCATCCTATGAAGCGTCCCAGGAGAAATCAAACAATGGAAATTAAATAAAGATATGCAAAGAAGCTCAAAATAACACAAGTGTAAACATAATATACATTGCTAATCAGACAGAACAAAATCTACATTTATGTGCCAATTCATGGTATTTTACACACTGCATATTCCAATTGATGCCAAAGGTGTTGGATGGGGTTGAGGTGAAGGTTCTTCCACACCAAAGTATTTCAAGGGTATTTCTTCATGCACACGAAAGTAAATAAAAATGCCATCCCCAAAGCACACTGTTGTCTAAAAAAATATTTCATTTTTCTATAATTTGAACTAAGAGGCTTCAGAAAAACAGCTCCAGGTGATAAGCACACCAAGCATATATGGTCCACATACTTTTGGACACATAACCTAAATTGGTTTGCTAAACTAACAGGCAGTTGTTTTAATTAATCTATCAATGTGTCCTACAACATCAGGAGGGAATTCAATCAAAACAGTAGCAAGCACCGGCCTGTATTTCCTTTTATTATTTGTACAAGTTCAAAAGGTTGCTTCAACCCTACTGTATTAAGAAAAAAACACACAAATGCTGATGTGCTTGCGAAATGTAAATGTTTGTGTCTTGAGTAAATTGCAGGTCGAAGCAATGACTTCAGGCCCTAATAACAAATTTAGGCAATAATTGAATTGTAGCATAAAATTGCCCCGGCAAATAACCGTGAGCCATTATGTGAACACATTTTCTCCCCTCTCATAAAGAAACCAAACCTTAGACACACAAATACAGTATGCATGCATGAACACACACACACACACACGCACACATACAGGCAAGGTGGGAGAGACCTTTGAGGGTTTCACAATAGCACATTTATCCGCAAAATTAAAAATGGTGATTGATCCGTGGAATATTAACGGTCAACAGTGTTTTTCATTAAGTCGTGAAGGGGAGTGAGGGGAGGCATTCTGGTGGAAGAAAGAGAGCAGGAAGGAAAAGGAGTGAAAGCTTTATTTAATACTGATCCTGTACTGTAAAAAGGCCCGAAGAGAAATGTAAATACTAGACTCCAATAACACGACAGCACACTAATCATATTTACAAACTATATTAAATCTGCCCATTGTGTTTGCCTTGCTGAGGATTGGCTACCATGTAATTGTCATTGTAACCAGTGTTGGCTTATGGGAAAATTTAACTGCAGTGATATAAGGTGACTGGTAGGATTATTATTACTTTATTATGACCCAGTATATGTTTATTAAAACAATTTGTCATGCAGAACAGGAGTGGGGAATGGAAACATTAAATCCTGCTCCACTCTGGCCGCAGAAATGAGTTACAATAAAATTAATGGTGGGGAGGCCTGGGCTGACACCAGAGTGGTACGTAATAACCCGCTGCTTCGTTTCATTTGCCGATCATTTCCTGTTGGGCCCTCACCATTAAACATACATGCTGGGGATTATTGAAATAGCCCTGCGACAGCCATTGTAGTGCAGAATGTGTGTCTGTCGGTGTGTGCGCATCTGTACTCTCGCGCATGTGTTTGTGGGGCTGTGTTTTGGCTGGAAATGCTGCTTTTATGTTGCCGGGCATTTGATCTTGAAAACACCGGCGTCATGGCAATATGCCACGGTGTGTTTGTATTTCTGCTTGTGCTGTTATGAGAGGAGAGATATTAGGACAGAGAGGCAGTGAGGCTGGGATCTGAAGTCTTAGGAGGAGGCATCATTTCACTGAGTGCCTGGGAGGGGCAAGATTAGTCTGTCAGTTCTGTCTAAAATGACTTTGAGGCTATAGCTACAGGGATGCAGCAGAAGTTTAGCCAAGGAGTTAAGTGCATTTACACTGAACAATGCCCTTCATTCCCCTTGCGGTTTGGTGTTTGTGAGGACTGCCATGTTGAGGTGTAAACTGATTATATGACTTGAGCAATTTTTCCCCGTATACCTGATGTGTTGTAGCCATAGCAAACTTAAAACAACAAGTATGATATGCTGCCACAGCAAACACAAATTAAAACCTGCTTGACCAAAGAGGTCTCTGTATTGTGCTGCAGAGATATCTACTGAAGTTAGCATGCTATTCAGCTAGGCCTGCGTTGTCTTGTAATACCACTTTGTACCTCAAAAGGTGATAGTCCTATATATAGCTCAGACCTCCAGAAGATGAACAAACTTTCTCCGACTCCTCTCCTACATCAAGCCACCCTGCCTCACCAACAGTGTCTTCCTTATTCACAGAGTCAAGGTCCTGATCGGAGCCACGGTAAATTGCCTCTGTAAATCGCCTCTGTAGTGTGAGCTGGCTAGCATATGGCAGCTATAGTCAGCAGCAGTTTGCGATTTATTCTGGCAAAAAGCTGTCCCCTATTTGTTGGAGTATGATTTTAACAGCTGGCCAATTCCTACATATTGTACCTTTACTTAGCACACAAATATATTGCAGAACACAATATAAACCTGCTTTAGGTCCATGGGACATAGCTTTTCCAAACCAGCTAATTAGGGAGACATGTCAAAACAGTATCTACATCTTATGTTCTTAAAAGTCAGGTTTTCCTCTAAATTGTATGCAAATTGGCAAAAGAAAATGTAAATGAATGCATGTTTCCATCAATTACTGTTCTGTTAGGAGATAAGTGCATCAAAACGTTGGCACTAATTCTTCAGTCAGGTGCGGTTAAACCATTGCAGAAGAAGAGGGTGCAATGAGATGATAGCGCCAGTTAAACATTTGTTTCATGATTTAATTTGATGACGGTCTCTTAATCACTACACACAGATTTCTTTTTTTTCTGGGGCAATTTTTGGTCCTTGGTAGATTTTTAAAGTCGCTTCGGTTTGCATTACACTTCGTCACATTTTTTGCTTTTATTGATTTATTGAACTTTTCCATCCCAGCCAAGAAAAATATTTTTGTCACTTTATTTTCTAATGTTTCACACTAGTGTATTTATGTGGAAATCTTTTGCATAAGACACTGAACTCTATCTGCTAATTGACTATTAATATATATTAATAAAAGTATGAGTGAAAGGGTAAATGCAACAGTATTTTACACAAGTATGAGTACAGTTTTTGCAGACATTCATCAATTTTATTGACAAAACGGCCCAAAGCTCAAAATCAGTATTATTTTTTTCACAAGCATCACCAGTTAATGTCTCCTAAATTGGTCAATGAGCACACTGTAAGTCTGTATTTAAACTGAGTCTAATTTTGTATGTGCTGAGCATTCTCTTAGGTCTTTTGATGATGTTGCCATTGCAATGCAGTTTATTGTTACAGTAGCAGGACACTTTATGTCCTTGCTCTTTCTCCCTCTCTCTCTCTCTCTGTCTCAGGAATTTCATAGTTATACGCAGAAAGAAATTGGTCACAGTAATAAGATAGGATCCATCTGATGCCATTCAAAATATCCTGATCCAATCTCTGCCCTGTGAATCTCAGAGTATTGTGTTGTGTTTTTGAATTTACTGTTGTACCAGTTGTTTCAACAAAGCGTTGGTTTTCTAAGAAAAGTTTCCTTATTACACAGGATACACAAATAAACCAATGCTACCCTCTAATTCCTCAATAATTAAAAAATAAGCCTGCGCTCACCGTTATATGACTCTGTGTACTGCGATGGACTCCAAGGCCTCCGAATGCTCGCATAGGGGAAAATGAAACCATGTGAGTTTGCAGTGTAAATCTCTTCAACATAAAGTGTTGTAGAGAATAATGCAAGTTAGAAGACTTTCTCCGAAATCTTAGAAGGACCATATGGATATGATAACATGCTTGTAAAAAATGTCTTTTACAATACACTACTAAATACATTTTTATCAATTTTGCCATCATTCATAAACATTGTTTGTGGCTGACATAATTTAGTGAGTGTTTCAAATCAGCCATAATCAATATTTTTTCATCTTCACAGACAGTTCAGCTCACTGTTTAGCTGTTCAACTGCAACTTACCAGTTTTGGTTCACTCTCACTGCTCTCACAGCATCATTTTGGGCCACAGTAGCAACTGTTTTCAGAGGAAAAGCTCTAAAAAAAGAAAAAAAAACCCATACACTACCTGCTCAGTATCTGATGGCAGACAGACACAGTTAGCAACTAGCTAGAGTCAGAAATTTCCATAAGGTTTTGGCAGAGAGCAAAGACAGAGCTGAAAGGCTGCACCAGATGCCCAGAAACACAACTCCAAATGGTAATGTACTGCATTTAAATGGCCCTTTTCTGTTCTACCGACCACTCAAAACACATGCTGCATTCGCCCGTACACGCACACATTCAATCACTGATGGCAGAGGGTGCCATGCAAGGTGCTGACCTGCTCATCAGGAGTGATGCAGTGCTTTCTATCCAAAGCGCCCCTGAATATTTCTAACCCATTCATATATAGCCAATTGGGGGCTCAGTGTCTAACCCAAGGACACTTGCAGACTGAAGAGGCGAACTACAAACCTTCTGATTATTGAACAACCCGCTCCACCTCTTGAGCTTCAGCCGCCCACAAAGTCAGATAATGTTGCTCAGTAACAGTTTGCCATGTAAATAAGCAAGTGCTTGCAAAAAAGTTCCCCCTATCAAACAAAAAAAGGTTATAATATGCCAAAAACAAAACAAGAAATTCAGTTAATGCAGGTTTAAAAAGCTGTTTGATGACTTGTGTCGATCCCAGTGGCCTCATGACCACTAGAGAACAGAAAAAATCCCAAACACACTTTGTAATGAGACCATCCACGAGATTCCTTCGGAGGTTACTGAGGGAACTATTATGGGTTATACTTCTAGTGCTCAGCAGAACTGACATCCGTAGCAAAGTATCACACACCACCGAGACTTCAAGAGCTTTACAAATGTTAGCTACAGTAAATGGGCCATGCAGTAAAAACAGGTTTGTAGTATTCATTTGATAAAGATCCTAAGCTAGATTTTCATGTACAATGATATGCTGTACTAACTGCTCTAAGAAAGAGGATAAGCGTCCTGTTGTCATGGAAAACAATGATGAAAGTGGCCAAACAGTGTAATTACAATGTGATGCACTGGGGCCCAAGAAGACTTTCTCACATAAGCGTACATACAAAGAAGTTTAACCAAAGAAGTAACATTTGAAAAATCTAGAAGAGTTGTGAGACTAAATCATTTTATCCCTATTCAAGTTTGCCTGAGGCTAAACTGGAAGTTAGCCGGCTCAGTTGGCGGGAGTCTCTAGTGTGTGCACACTCTCTGGTTGGAGGATCTGCGTAATTTAAAACCAGGAAGTCTAGCCTTTTTTTGGCTTTGTGGAATGAATGGGGCTCTATCTCCAACGCTGTATCCAGAGTTTAAGTGTCAGATCCATGCCAGAAATGGGGTGAACATTTGTATAGCATGATTTTGCCTCTAGTGGTTAGAAAGTTTTAAGAAACCATTGCGTATTCACACATTTAGATGAAACAGAGCAATATGGACATCCTATGTTATCTTTTCCAGCCAGCTGTCTAATAACCAGTTAATTATGTATCTAATAGCTTCAGCCTTAGTGCGGCAACTCCCCAAAAATACCAGGAGTCTTTTTTTAAATCAAATAATCAAACAACGCTGCATTCCTGGGAGAGCGCAAAAGGGCTTCATTCAACCTAAAATGAAAAGTAATAAACACTTGCTCTTTTCAACCTCCTAAAGAAATTTAAACAATCCTTTTTCTAAGATTTTACTGAAACTGTCTCTCTTGCAAGTTGTATCAATGTGAGAAGTCACTAAACCATGGAACCGTAAAAAAAGGAGATTTTTGTCTTCTTTTATCAGAAGTTGCAGTTGCAATGTTGTAATGATGGCTTAATAAAACACATCATAAAAATCTACTGAAAGCCGATGTGTATATACTCTGCATTGATCAGAAAAGATTCACAAAAAAATAAGTAGTACATAATCTGAAAGCTGAAATTACACTTTGTTACTTTGGGCTGTATTTGTCAAAATTACTGTCAAAAAAGCGGTGGTAATCAAATGGACAATTAGCTCTTAAGTGAGGTCGTAGTGTTCGCTCCTCGTTTCTTAACGTCTACTGCCCACCCCTCATCAGTTCACTGCAGCCCCCCATACAAAGCCTCTTATGACCACATTAATGCAACTAATTACCATGTCAATCACAAGTAATGCTTATTAATTGCCCCTCAGAAAGGGGCTATTTCAAACAGTGAGTAGTGCCTTTAAAAGCCCGCTGAAAGGCTGACTGTTGGGTAGGTTATGAGAGAGAGAGCCGTGTTTCAGCCCCACCGCTGGCATTAGTCAATCTGCTGTCCAGATGTCTTCCACAGGTGACAGCTGCAATAGCCTAACAAGCAAATTAATCACGGAGCTTTTGTGGCGCTTCATTTTAGGGAAACTCATTTCGTTTCATAAAAGGCTTCATCTCGTGTGAAAAATGACAAATTGCGGCCATGGAGTGATGTGGAGGACCAAGCAGCCGGCTCTCATTTCTGTACCATGCCTGCAAGGTACTGAAGAATAGAGAGGCAGAGAGATAGAGCAAAAGGGAGAACTGGGCCAGAACCAGCGACACAGTAATGAAGCCCAGCTCGGCCCCTCTGGGCTCAAGTTCTGACGAGCCTCACAGGTGGCTTGGTCAGATTAAAACCCTGCCTGGTTATAAGCACACGGCTTTGAATGAGGGGATACACTCTGTGGTCTGTCAGTCATTGTCCTGAAATTGCAACATGGAGGACATTTTGAAAAAGCTGGCCCCAACAAGGGTTTGGTGGCAGGGAGTTTTCCTTGATTTAGACCCAGATGGCTTGTTGTACTTCAATGCCTTTTTTTGGTTTTGATGTGATGTTTTATCTCACACTTTTAGTGGTGGTTTTGGAATTTGGTGTGCGTGTTAACCAATAAAGAAGCAAAAGTCTGGAGTGTTTTTTATTACAGAAGGCAGACCAGCCTATGTTTTTGGAAAATGTCTTCATATTTCTATGAGTGCACCAGTCACTTCAGAGCAAAAATTACATTTGTCATTGTTAAGTGCAAGTATAGACCGACTGTGACAACACCCATTTGTGGACTAGCATTTTGAAGCTCAATGTTTTGCATTACAGCCCCCACCATGTTGGTTCTCTGGAGCCGCAAGTGACCATTTTTGGACAAGAGGTTGAAGCTAGAGAGGATACATATTTCTGTGCCTCTATGCTGATTGGATCTGACTGCAAATCTAAAAACATGCCGTCAGAGCGCCGTGTCAATTACAAGGCAGCCACGCCCTAAAGCACATCCTGCCTTATCATCTATTTTACTCTAAATGGGATCATGATGTACAAAATGAACGTCATGCTGTCATTTGTCTTGTCTGTCTGGAACAAAGTAAGAAATCACGTGACTTTACTATGATGCTACAAAGTATGGAGGAGGAAGTCAGCAAATCATCAAACTTTGACTCCAGACTGCTGTTGACTTTCTGTTTCTTACTAGCAATCAACTTCTGTTTCTTTTAACCATCAACACAATTGTGCCCAACCGCTACCTAACTTGATTTGGTGCCTAGACCGAAACTAAACCAAACATGACCGCGGTAGGGATTTTATAGGATAACTGTTTACTCAGCTATCAAAAACACTAGTCAACACTCTGCATTAATGTAAACTAATTGTCTTCTGAGATTTTTGCACGGTGCAGTAATGAGTGACCTCATAATGACTCAGAGTAAGATATTTAGAGCTTCTAACAACAGAATGTGGACATAACTTTAGCTGTTGTTGAAAATAGAGTCATTGTCTACATTATACCATATTAAATTAATCGAGTTTAGGATAGTTAGAGAAGGAAAGACTCCTATCACGAAAGCGATCACATTGTTACTGCCGTAAAACAGTATCTACAGCTCAGACAAAAATGCTGGGGGTTGAGTCCAGTCGATCAATGTAAATAGCCTCTCGGAGCCAATTGGCAACGCTTCTATCTCACTTAACCCCAGGTTGGTCCCACCTACATTAGTAAGCCCTTTACTGTTGTATTTGATACATTTTTGATCAGAATTCATTGCAATACGGCAAAAAACGAATGAGGATTGCACTTAATTTCGTTGTACCTGTTACAATGACAATAAAGATATTCTATTCTATTCTATTCTATTCTAAAATATCAGATAAATCTGGGATTAATCGACTATTCAACTATTTTTGGGATAAGTCAATGACCACTAAAGTGCAGTGGTTGCGAATGCCCTAAACCACAGTGGTGTCAGATCAGTTTTTGAAAGGCAGTGACAAATGGTGTGTTACTGCTGATATGGGTGAGAAAATGACATACGTGAGGTTATATGTTAACATGCTAATATGTTTATTGGTGGACATGTCTAGAGTGAGGGGGGGTTTGCATTGACCTCATCTAGATGCACAAAAACTGACCCAAGGAAATCAAGTGCACTCCACGTATTTGATCAGAAATGTAACATTGTGCCTATATACAGTCTTCATAGACACAGGGAGACAGCCAAACGGTGAGAATATATTCTTTTATGACAGAACATCAAGAAAAATGACACATCACAACTTAAAGGTATTTCACACAAAAGTATGGAAAAATTGAAAACTTACAATGGCCACACAGAACCAACAAATTAAACTTTTTGGATTTAAAAGCTTCAGAAAGCCATTAATACAAAACGGAGATAAATCCTTGAAAGCCGTCCAACAAAAACTGTAATTATCATTGTCAGTAGAAAAGAAAAGAGCACAGGGAGGCAAGAGGATTACACTCCTTCACAACAGAGGAATGTTCTGTGTTTATTTCTCTTCATTTGTTGAAAGAAATTCTGGGGTGACAGATGTCAGCAACACTTTATAATTTAGCATAATTATCATGTTCATTCTATTCTACCGGTGCATATTGTATTCCACCTTCTATTCTTCAAACTCTTACTTCAACTCACTGTGATTGCGTAGAAACTCATAGTACCCCTCTTGAATGTTTGACCATGGCGCATAAAGAAAGTCTTTTGCTTAATGGATTAACAAAAGCAGATTCTTTGACAATACAAAGAATGTGTTGCAGTATAAATGAAAAGTTTTCATTTCGCTTTTCTTTGTTGAAGTCTTCGCCGAAACTTTCTCAGTCAATTTATGCCGCGCTATTCGGAGACTTTTGACAGCATTTCTTATTGCCTCTTTCAGTGCAGAGATGCTTACAGAAGAGTGAAAAAATAAAGGAAAACCTGAATGAATGGTTGGATAAATGTGACAAATTCAGATGCTTTCATACAGGATATAAAGAGTCATTTTAATGGTTTGATGAGAATGAAAAAGATGTGAATCAATTGAACACCTATGGGAGAATGGGGAGCTCCAGACGGAGAGGTTTATGTTGTTTCTTTCCGCTGAATTGTCACTCATCTGTATCTCTGTAAGGAGTGCGTCAGATGTTGATAAAAATGTTTCCATTCTCTGATAGAAGAACCATATTACTGTTATTGACTTTGTGGCTCTTGAGCCATTTTCTACCATTTGGAGTCATTATGTCAGAGTATTTGAGACAAATTTTAAATTGAGTGATGTTGAAATTAATTATACCCATATTTCTGTGAAGTTAAAATGTTTCCAAGAGGTTACCATATTTAATTAATGAAGCAGCCTGGACAACCTCAAAAAGAACGTTTATTTTGAAATCGAGCAATTTAGTAGGAAGAGGAAATTCCTAAATTGAGAAGCTGTTTTCATCTATTTTTAATGTAACTACTGTATGTTACATTTTTCATGGTATTTATCCAACTCAGCACAAACCTTAATCTTAACAATGGGAAAATGTGCTGTACCAGGACAAAGGACAAATGTCAAACAAAATGGTGCTGTTTAAATGTTGCCACTAAAGGAGTTCAAGGAGGCGACAGTCAATCGGTAAGTGATGGGTTGATCTCGCAGCAGAGAGTGCATCACCATGGGGACCCCGAACCCTGATGCCCAGATGTGACGCCTTCCCAGAGACTGAGATACGGCCAACCTCTGACTCCTCCATGTGGTCCCACTGGCAGATATGCTCTTATCAGGACAGGCTGTAGCATACATCTTCCAACAGCCAAACACAGATATAGAAAAGGGGCCCTAAATGGTGTGATAGGTGAAATTCTTAGCACAGGTAATTGTCATGTATGATTTGGTGTCTGTCTGGACTACAAAATGCAGCAAGCAAACTGTTAAGCGCAGGTATTTGGTTGATATAAATTGATGGTTTGACATTTTTGCTGAGAGCTAGATGTATCTATTTGTTCAGTGTGAGGCTAGCTGGTAATTGGTTAGGGTAGTTTATCACTAAGAATGAAAACATGGGGAAACTGCCTGGCTCTATCCACGAATTCCACAAATAACCCTCCGTAAAAACCACAACAGGCTTTTTTGTACAGATTTTCAAAAATGGCGTAACTTAAGATGCTGGTCCTTTACCATCAGACGGAGACAGAGAGTCTTCTCAGCAAAAATGTCGAACTATTTTCTGAATTCTACCAATTAACAATGAACTGGCATCAGAAATAATTTCGTCACATTACATACATTGAAGGTACAATATGTGAGATACTCAAAACAAACAAAAGGGACAGCATATCACCAAAGTAAACGGCAACTGCTGCTAACTGTAGCTACCATTAGCGATGTTAGCTCCGTTAGCTGTGCAGCTAGCAGTCAATACTGGATCCTCAGGGCACCCTGGGAGTGTCTGTGCTTACACTGCTAGCACAGGACCTTTGGATCAGAACAGGACATGGCTAGCTGGTTAGCATGCTTCTTTCAGTAGATATCTCTGCAACACAATATATAGAAGTCGCAGAGTCATAGCCATAGATAATGTTAGATAATTCTTAAATGTGTTCAATTAAAACTCTTACATATTGCACTTTTAAAACAGCTAATTGGATTACACAACGCTCATGAATCTTTTAATCCTGGTGGTATCAATGTTCTCATCCAACTCTCAGCTAATAAGAAAGTTGAAGTTGTAAACTATGGAACTATTCCTTTAAGTTGGATCAAGAGATTTTCTTGTTGACGTCTTTTTTGACATTCACCATGGAGAGGTAAAGTGATTTTCATGTAAAGAAGAGATTAATCATCCTTTTCTTTGCATTCAGTTCATTCAATTCTGGCTGGTTTAGTTGTTCCAAGTGTGTTGCTTTAGGGTAAGAAACATGGACATAGTTAAGGGCGTATGTGTGAATGAGGGGGTGGAGTGAGAAAGAACAGGAAGTGGACTAATGTCGACTTGAAGATATGGCAATATACAGAAACACACACGCACATGCACACACTCGGACACTCAACACCCCCCTCCCCTGAGGGCCCTGAAGCTAATTAGCTCCTAAAGCATTTATTTATCACAGATAAACTGTCCAGCAATCTCACTGGCACATCCCCAATGGAAATAAGAACTACTCATTAGTTTGTTCAATTAAGCTTTCTTTTCCCACTCCAGCCTGGCCTCCCCACAGCACCACCGTGACGACGAGAATACACTTTTTGGTACTGCAAAAGTAGTTGCTCCCCTTAAGCAGACTTTCCATGTGCACACTGCAGTAAAGGTGGAAGCCTTTGACATCTCCGTAAGTTTGTATGTGACCCAAATTAGATTTAGAGCTGGTATGTGGAAAGTCCTTGAAAGGAGAACCATGATTAGTAATCCTAAAACAAAACAACAAGGGGGGGGATTAATTCTCATTTTACATTTTAGTGTAAGACACTGGAAGAGGCAGCCGTCAGCTGCTGCTGTTGAATAAACCCATGAGGTGAACTCACTTCACTTTGCAAACTTTTCCACACGAAGGCCTATTTGGGATTATTTTGAGCTGAATGAACTGAATTCATATTGTTGACTCTGCTGCATTTCATTTATGCAGCATAACACCAAGCTGGGACCGACCGGATCCAACTTGGTGCGGTGACAACATGGTGTCAATAGCCAATTATTCAGTGTGCTGAAATAGTGCTTTTGAGCTTCCATCTGGACGGTATTTGGAAAAACATGTTCTTATTTCAGGCTGGATGGTTTGTGTTTGATCTGGAGACTGAGATATGCAGCTTATACTTTCTGATGTAATATAATCTTTAAATACAACTGAGGAAGATGCCGGGCAGCTCACTTGTATTTAATGTTTAATATAATATTTAATGTTCTGTACAGTAGTTTTAGCAGGTGAAATAAAGGTGCCAGTTCTGTCTTTACTTCTCTGCTGCCAAGAATGCAGTGGGGTTAATTATTTAGTGGTGAAGGAAGTATTTAGAATCTTTACTTAAACTGGCAATAGATCAGTTTTTTGCTTCTACTTATCATTCTGAAGTGAATACTGATTGCACAGTGCTATGGCTGTAAAATGAGGCCATCCACATATAGACTGGTTCCCTATAAACCTTGGTTTCTCTATGCTAATTGGCCTGCCCACCGGTACAGATGTTTCCCTCAAAGATTAAGGCTGGCTGTTATCCCCAAGTAACGGTGGAACAATAGGAAAACTGTGGAAATTCTACACTGCAAATAAAAAAAAATGACTGATGGAAGATGAAGAGGGAGATTAGTAGAAACTGAAGTTAAATAGGAGTGAACAAACAGGCATTCACTCAATGGAGAGCATCAATGTTGTGTCAAAGACTGTTCCATCACTGATTTGTGTTGTCCCTTACAAGCAGGACACAAGACAGTTCAAACCCGGCATTTTTTCTCCTAGAACAACAACCTTTCTACTTATCAATACAACAGGGTGTTTTACTCTGACTTTTGATAACACTGAGATCGGGGTTTCTATGTCAAATTGGGATTCTTATGGTTGTATTTCTGCTTTGGACAGTAGCCATGTTGCTAATAACAGTGTTGCAAATGTTAATGCCACAGGGAAACACAAGCAGGGTGGATTATTTTTTTTATTCAATATTTTTTATATAACCGGCGAGGTATAATGAATACATATATAATATAATAATGTATAATAAATATTTGCCTCCAAAACATAGTGGAGAAGAAGTAGAAGTAGCATGAAACACTCAAAGAAGAAATACTATGCTCATATTCAGGTTCATAATTTTTATTTTGGGTTACTACTAGAATATGTTAACATGATCTAATGCTGAAAATACACATCAGTCAAACACTTTGTTTTAGCTCCTGTCTCTTTAAGGACTCCCCTCCTGAATACCCATTATGCTCTGACTGGTCATTTCACATATATCCGACCCAGCAATGTTAATCACGACAGAGCAGCTCAATCAATTCTTAAAATTACACAAATCTGTGACCCTATGACATAGTGTGATGTCACAAAGTCACCAATTTAAAAGGCTAGACTAACGATGAGGCGTTTCAGGAGCAGTGTTTTTTGTGGGAGAGAGGAATTGTGCTGATGTGGACTTTGACCGTTCTAACTTTTAAGATCTTTTACATGTACAAGAACCTTTATAAATCACTGAGGATGAAAAAGCATACCTGGTCTCCTTTAAGTAAGTAAAAAGCAAGTAGGCCCACAAAAAAATTGTAATTGAGGATAGTGCTTGAAAAAAATCTACTTACAACATAGTTACACCCCGCCACTGTAATTAGTCATTTACGTGGCCTCAGTTTTTTTCCTGCATCATTAAGATTTCCCCTACTGTTCTATATTACATAGTCATTCAGTGCGATGCACGGAGAAAAGATTTTATGAAGGACCGCACCTTCTCTTGTTCTGACTCATTTCATTAAATCATTAAAAGCAAATTGCATTTTAAGCACCAGTGGTATTTGAATGTCAGAGGCATAATAGATTTGTTGAAGTAACATTGAAGTTGTTACTGTTCTGTTCTTAAGGTCAAACACTCATCACAGGTAAAGGTCACAGATATTCCCACCAATTCCAGTTTCTCCTCACACACCCCAAATACTCAGCAGCACTACAGTCATCAACATTGCATGGAGGCAAACTTCTCTGGCCTGCTGATGAATGCGCTGAACTTGGAGAGGGGTTTTTACTTTCCTCCGGCCCGAGTATCTATCCCCTCAAGACAGTAATGCCAAGACACCACGAAGGCAATATTTGGCCCATTCCATCACTCTAATTCACTCCCTGCACATCCATATTTCATTCGGCCTCGACTTTAATGAAAGTCATGGCAACTTCACCACCACTGGAGTCTCTAAGCGACCACACATTGAGCAGGAAAAAAAAATCATAAATAAGGACATTGGCCTTCATACAAAACAATATGAGAGGGAATGAGGCCCCAAAGTTGGGTGGAGAAAGGGGGGGAGGGTGGGTGGGAGGATTCAGCTGCGCTGTAGCTGGGGAGGCCATCTGCCTGGAAGAGCCTGGCTATCTCCCATCCCAAGTCCCCACTTTTCCTCCACCCGAACCCCTCCTCCCTCCATCATACAGACAAGTGCCTGTTTATCCCAATGCCCTTCAGAAGACATTTGCACAGGTCTCATGTGCAATCCTGTTATCTTCTACTGGCCTGAATATGCTCAGATTTTAAGTAGGGTTTGCTGTATTGAGTTGGGCGTCTATATCCCCAGGAAGCAAACATGACAGCCCCACTAAAAGGCTGCTGGGACACCGGGCTTGGCGCCTGGTGCAGCTGTTACCTGCATATGCATTGCATTGATGCAGCCCCCTTCTGCTGGATACTACACTGCATTAGCAGGAAGAATTCAGTGTCATTTCCAAAGCTGGAGTACATTAATTTAGCCATCTGTTTCAGCCTTCTAATTTTAACTAGCAACTTAATAACTTGATAACAAAATATAAAAACAGAAAAAAGGAGATGTGACCTTTAAGAAAAAGGTCATTGCAAACCAAACAATTACAGTAGTTAGAATCATGTTGACAGTAAACATGAAGACAGAAATTGTAATTTAGATATTGAGATAATGAAATTGGCCTTTATTCACAGCTTTTACTGAACTATCAGTGTAATTAAACTTTTTACAACATAGCTTTTGTATGTGTGTAAATGTGTCTGTGTTGTTTTTAATTGCCCCTTGAGGGACAAATAAAGTAGAACTGATACTTTACTGAGAAAGAAGAACAAAAAAAAAGATTTATTTCAAATTAAGTCATGATGCTAGTTGTGCGTCACCACCTTTTTAAAATTGAAGTGAATGTTTTATTGCTTCAGGGACTATTTCTACAGTGATCCAACGTTTCAGATAGCACGCAACTGCACACAACAACACTGTTCAGTCTGGGGATATCTTCTACAGCAGTCCATAAAAATACCTTTTGGAAACCGCAACAACATTGACATCACATGATTTCTGTTTAAATATGCAATAGAGAACTTTGTTGAGGGATTAAACCCCCCTGGTATATCACACAGTCCTCTGGAACTGGCAATAAATGACCAAAGAATCGCTCTGCTATCCTCTTAACAATCAGCATTGGGAAATAGTCTTTAGTCTACCCAGAAATCTCTGATGTATTGTGAATGTAATTATGTTTGACTGTCAGAATGACGATCTTGCTTGGTGTGTCGAGGAACAATTTTCCACTTTAAAGGAACAGTCTGCTTTTTTAAAGATACTGAAGACAAAAAAAATGTATACCACTCTCAAACCATTCTCAATGACTCGTCTAGAAAACAAATGCAAACAGCTAGACTGGCTCTTGCCAAGGATGACAAAATCCACCTTTGAGCACCTCTAAATCCACTTTCCAGCACCTCTATTCCTCACTTCTTCACATGAAGTATTTTGTTTCTTTAATTCCCACAACAAAACAAAGACTTAACATGCTGCACATTCTCTCTCTTGCAATTAGGCTGCTTGGTAAGTGGCCAAGGGGTTCAAACTATGATGCTCTACCTTCCCCTCTAGTGTCAGTTTTGCATGTGAAGTTCATGTGGTCCGTGTTTAAGTCAGCAGTAATTCATAATATACGATGTCCAGTTAGACTTTCAAAATAAAGCTTGCTGACAAAACAATTACAGTTTTTCTCCATTGGTTTGGCTCATTTCTTGAAACAGAAATTACATTCTCAAAATAAGATGGACAAACCTCCAAACCACTTGGCAATTGTTCACAACAGAATTGAATTTCTCATTCACTTCATCAAATTGCAAATGTCTTAGTACATCTTTGCAAATGATTAAGTACAGGTAGCCTATGGTTAGCACAGCTAGCCTACATTTAGCACAATTTCCAAGTGAATAGATCTTGTTGATCTAAACTGATTGTTGATTCTCAGTCTAATGGTTGTTCTCTCCAAAACATGTCAGCATCATTTCATTGTATAAGTTATCACATGCAGAATAGTCTGTTCAATTGTCAAAATTAGTCAAGAACCTAATATCATATGAATCTCTGGGAACATTTGATAAATCCATTCATTGACAGTCAGGTGAAAACAGAACTTGACTAAGGAAGGAGGAGTTTCACACATTTCAGATGACCAATCAAACAATGTTTGTACGATAGGTGCTGTCCATGCATACATGCCAAACATGTATGTATAGAGCTTGACCAGGACCAGTACAATTCCTGAACATGGAGGCACCTAATGTGCCCCGCTCTACAGTCTCCTCCATCATCCAAACCTTTGGCAGGGAAAACAGGTATGTACTCAGTCGATGCAGGAATATTGTATGTTGAATAGGACAGGACGCTGTAAAGTAAGAGATGTATTTATTTACTCATTTACCTATTCATTTACTGTGTGTGTGTGTGTGTGTGTGTGTGTGTGTGTGTGTGTGTGTGTTTGTGTGTGTTTTATAGGCCTTTATAGGTAATATCTTAACTCAATGAGATGTCATGACACTAAAATGATATGAAAAATATTGGAGAAAATCGAATTATTGATGATGCAGTTTACAGTAGTATTACAGACACTGTGCAGTGATGCCTTAGAATTGTGGTAAAGTTACTGTAAGTAAAACAACTATACAATTACATTAGTAACTCATTCTGTAAGAAATACATAAGGCATACATTACGAATGGTAATACAGTGTTGTCCGCACGGGTGGCAGAGGAAAACTTCTCAGTGACTAACAAGAACAAGACATCTGTAATATGGTGATGGCATATAATGCCATCACCATGAGACAGATCCACACTGCAATCATAGAAGACAATGCCATATTCCAAAACGTCAACTCTATAAGCATCTCCACAATAGACCGGATATTGAACAAGCATCAGATGACCACGAAGAAACTTTACAGGGTACCATTTGAGAGGAACTCTGACGGAGTGAAAGAGCTGCGGTAACCTTTTTACAATTAAGCAGTGGTTCCCAAGCTTTTTTGGCTTCAGTACCCCCTTTATCTGATGTCTGAATCCAAGTATTTGCTTTATCTGACTTCAACATTTTGCCTAAAAACTGCAACAGAAAACTGCAGCTTATCAATATAATCCTTATTTATAAGAATATACAGTTTTTCTCAGTCGCTTTGGTGCTTTTCTCAGATCAGAATGAAAATTCTCATAACTATTAGTTCAACCTCCACAACATTTAGTCATTTGTGCACATCATAGTAGCAATTTCTCCTTTCTCTGAACAAACTGCAAATGCTTTTGGACATGTATCAGTTCCTTTCATACAATTCTCTGCCCTTTTATAACATTATCATTTGCTTATGTCATGTCAGTTAAAATTAACTATACTTATGGATGTTGAATAGTCACTCCTAATAAAACTAATAGTCGTCATTTCATTGCTTGAGTCATTACATACAAAATTGTTGAACTAGTTATCAAATTCTGTCAAGCAAAATATTTTTTTCCCAGAAATGTCTCCTTAATTGAACAATTGCTCTCAGGTGAACTTCAGCTTTCACTCACGAGGAGGTGAGTGAAGTATAAGTTGTAACCAATGACAAGCCACTCGTTCACAGTCACTCATATCAGGAATGAATCCCATGAACCCTCACTTGGCAAGCATATATGAACCGAGCAGGACATAGTGTGTGCCATTTTACATTTTACATTTACATTACTGTAATTTTACTCTGCACCACATAGGATTGAAAGACAACCTCGCAGAGGTGGAAGAGGGCTGTCTGGATGTGCCAGAATGATTTACCTATGTTCAGTTACAATATGTACTGTTATGTTGTTCACATTTGTGCACAGCTCTACCAAAAGGGCGTTTCTTATGTTTGTTCTAAATAAGTGACTGTAGTGTATTTTTCTTTTGCACAATGCTATAGAATTGCAAAGAGCATATACTGTAAACATGTGAAACGTATTCAGTGTCTTCTACTCACTTACTGCCCTAAGCAATGTGTAACTTTACTGTAGTTTTCAAATGGCGGTACAAATAGTGTATAGTGCTGTCTTTTGAGCATGTTCAGGTAGTGTCACTGAGTTCTGACCTTTTCTTTGCATTGGAAAACGCTGAGAGAATAAATTGTCATAATGAAAACATGACAAAGCCATTTGACTGTCCTGTTCATAAACGATGGTGTCCAGACTTCTCATTTTGATGACACTGGCAGTTTCATTGACAAGAACACTTGCTTTTGAGGAATGGACTATCCATTTTGAGCAAGTGACGTGCTTTTGCAGGTTATCCACTGGGTTTTGCAGTTCTGCACTAATTGTTTTGAGAAATGCACTAACTGCTGTGCAAATGTTAATAGTGATGTGAGAAAAGCACCAAAGCGACTGAGAAAAACTGTAATATACGGTAAGAAAAGGGGTCAAGGAGCTGCAATTAGTGCCTCCCAAGCAGATCCATCTAATACTGTGGGTTTTACTGTAACATTTCAGTATGTCTAGTCATTGATGATTTCCCCCTCCCCTTTCTCTCAAATACCCTCTGTAGTACCTCTGTGTAGGCCTATCCCTAGGGGTACATGTACCCCAGGTTTGGAACCACTGAAGTAGTGGCCAGTAGTATATTAACTTGTGGAGGAGAACATAAACAATTCCTATGTAATTTTTTGTTACTCTAGTGTACGACTCTTTTGTATGACTGATTTGATGATATTTTTTTTACTCTATTGTAGAGAATAATGGCACTGGAAGGAAATGAGACCCCTCGCATCCTTGTGTTTGTGGATGAAGCCGGCTTCAACCTGGCCAAGGGCCGAAGACGTGGCCATAATATTATTGATCACCGGGCCACAGTGGATGTCCCAGGAAAGCGCAGGGGCAATATAACTATGTGTGCTGCCATTTCTGAGAATGGTATGGCCACTCACATCCCCAGTCTTGGCCCATACAATACACAGAAGCTCCTCATCTTCTTGGACCGCCTTCATTCTGATTTGATCCCTGAAAATGAGAGAGGTCTCATAGGGCCCCACCTACCAAAGTATGTAATTGTGTGGGACAACATGAATTTCCACCGTGGCCCGCTCATCAGGGCCTGGTTCACTACTCATCCAAGGATGGTCATGGTGTTCCTACCACCTTACTCTCCTTTCCTCAATCCTATTGAGGAGTTTTTCTCCGCTTGGAGGTGGAGAATTTATCAGGCTCAAAATCAGAGGTCCCTGCTCGATGCAATGGACGCTGCATGTGATGATATTACAGGAGATCAGTGCAGGGGATGGTTGTGACATGCACGCCGTTTTTTCCCTCGTTGCATCGCAAGGGAGAATATACGCTGTGATGTGGACGAGAATCTGTGGCCAGACAGACAGCAGTGTGTGGATGGCCAGGAGGGTGAGGATGGTGGCCAGGAGAGGGAGGGTGAGGACAGCAACCAGTGAAGAAGTTTTGAATCTCCAGCTTTATTTACAGCACTGTAAGCTACATATATCATTTTCATTGTTTTTTGTTTATGTGTTTATGTTACAGTATATTGTGCTGTATACATGTTCTTTTACAGTTTTTCTCAGTAGCTTTGGTGTTTTTCTCAAATCACTATTAACATTTGCACAGCAGTTAGTGCATTTCTCAAAACAATTAGTGCAAACTGCAAAACCTAGTGGATAACCTGCAGAAGCATATCACTTGCTCAAAATGGATAGTCCATTCCTCAAAAGCAAGTATTCATGTCAATGAAACTGCCAGTGTCATCAAAATGAGAAGTCTTGACACCATCGTTTATGGACAAGACAGTCAAATGGCTTTGTCATGTTTTCATTATGACAATTTATTTTCTCAGTGTTTTCCAATGCAAAAAAAAGGTCAGAACTCGGTGACACAACCTCAAAGTGCTCAAGACAGCACTATACACTACTTGTACAGCCATTTGAAAACTACAGTAAAGTTACACATTGCTGTAGTTAGGGGAGTAAGTGAGTACAAGACACTGAGTACGTTTCACATGTTTACTGTATATGCTCTTTGCAATTCTACAGCATTGTGCAAAAGAAAAATACACTACAGTCACGTATTTAGAACAAACATAAGAAACACCCTTTTGGTAGAGCTGTGCACAGATGTGAACAATATAACAGAACATATTGTAACTGAACATAGGTAAATCATTATGGCACATCCAGACAGCCCTCTTCCACCTCTGCAGGTTGTCTTTTACAGTTTTTCTCAGTCGCTTTGGTGCTTTTCTCACATCACTATTAACATTTGCACAGCAGTTGGTGCATTTCTCAAAACAATTAGTGCAAACTGCAAAACCTAGTGGATAACCTGCAAAAGCATGTCACTTGCTCAAAATGGATAGTCCATTCCTCAAAAGCAAGTATTCATGTCAATGAAACTGCCAGTGTCATCAAAATGAAAAGTCTTGACACCATCGTTTATGAACAAGACAGTCAAATGGCTTTGTCATGTTTTCATTATGACAATTTATTCTCTCAGTGTTTGCCAATGCAAAGAAAAGGTCAGATTTCGGTGACACAACCTGAAAGTGCTCAAGACAGCACTATACACTACTTGTACAGCCATTTGAAACCTACAGTTACACATTGCTGTAGTTAGGGGAGTAAGTGAATACAAGACACTGAGTACGTTTCACATGTTTACTGTATATGCTCTTTGCAATTCTACAGCATTGTGCAAAAGAAAAATACACTACAGTCACTTATTTAGAACAAACATAAGAAACATGCTTTTGGTAGAGCTGTGCACAGATGTGAACAATATAACAGAACATATTGTAACTGAACATAGGTAAATCATTCTGGCACATCCAGACAGCCCTCTTCCACCTCTGCAGGTTGTCTTTCAATTATGTGGTGCAGAGTAAAATTACAGTAATGTAAATGTAAAATGTAAAATGGTACACACCATGTCCTGCTCGGTTCATATATGCTCGCCAAGTGAGGGTTCATGGGATTCATCCCTGATATGAGTGACTGTGAACAAGTGGCTTGTCATTGGTTACAACTACTACTTCACACACCTCCTCGTGAGTGAAAGCTGAAGTTCACTTGAGAGCAATTGTTCAATTTAGGAGACATTTCCAGGAAAAAATGATTTTGCTTGACAGAATTTGATAACTAGTTCAACAATTTTGTATGTAATGACTCAAGCAATGAAATGAAGACTATTAGTTTTATTGGGAGTGACTATTCAGCATCCTTAAGTATAGTTCATTTTGACTGACATGACATAAGCATTTGCAGTTTGTTCAGAGGAAGGAGAAATTGCTACTATGATGTGCACAAATGACTAAATGTTGTGGAGGTTGAACTAATAGTTA
>CAEMYA010000013.1:811283-844547 GCA_903131615.1 Diplodus sargus
AAACTGCAATTTGAGTGTAAAGCAGGAATTGTGCTTGTAGTTTTGCAGAATTTGTTCAGGGGGTTGGTGCATGGGTTACATGTTGTGGTCATTGTGTCTCAAGTACCAATTTTTGTGTGTAAACAATCAAGAAAAACTGTAAGCAGTGGTTCCCAAGCTTTTTTGGCTTCAGTACCCCCTGAATCTGATGTCTGAATCCAAGTATTTGCTTTATCTGACTTCAACATTTTGCCTAAAAACTGCAACAGAAAACTGCAGCTTATCAATATAATCCTTATTTTGAAGAATATAACATACGGTAAGAAAAGGGGTCAAGGAGCTGCAATTAGTGCCTCCCAAGCAGATCTATCTAATACTGTGGGTTTTACTGTAACATAGGGCTGGACGATTAATCGAATTTTGATCACGATTTCGATTTTGGCTTCTCACGATCATGAAAACACTGTAATCGAAGAAAAACGATTACAGTAATATGCCGCCGCACGGCGTGTATGCAAATTACTGCGCTGTAAACGCACAGTGAATGCACCTGTGTCGCCTGCAGCTGCAGCAGTGAGTTTGTGGATCAATTGTGGAACGAGCGATTGACAACATGGCAGAAAATCAGCCTGAGACTTTAGTTGAAAAGAAAGGTAGGACAAGTTCGGTCATTTGGAGACATTTTGGCTTCAAATCGTCGGACGTAGAGCAGAAAGAAATTGTTTGCAAAGTGTGTCACGCTGTCGTGTCTGCACCCCAGGGCAACACGACAAATTTGTTTAACCACTTAAAGTTCAGCCATAAAGTGGTCTACGACAAAGTACTGACGGAGCAAAAGACCCAAAAAAGTGCAAGAGCGTCAACTTCAGCCACCGCCACCGCCACCACCGCAACACAGTCCTCCATTGAGGGAGAGAGAGAGAGATAACAGAGGCGGTGACGTTCATGCTAGCCAAGGACATGTGCCCCATCAGCACCGTTAACGACCCAGGGTTCAAAACACTGATCAAAATCAATGAATAATCGTGTTTATTAATCATGATTTCAATATCAATCAAAATAATCGTGATTATTATTTTTTCCATAATCGTCCAGCCCTACTGTAACATTTCAGTATGTCTAGTCATTGATGATTTCCCCCTCCCCTTTCTCTCAAATACCCTCCGTAGTACCTCTGTGTAGGCCTATCCCTAGGGGTACATGTACCCCAGGTTTGGAACCACTGGAGTAGTGGCCAGTAGTATATAAACTTGTGGAGGAGAACATAAACAATTCCTATGTAATTTTCTGTTACTCTAGTGTACAACTCTTTTGTATGACTGATTTGATGATATTTTTTTTACTCTATTGTAGAGAATAATGGCACTGGAAGGAAATGAGACCCCTCACATCCTTGTGTTTGTGGATGAAGCCGGCTTCAACCTGGCCAAGGGCCGAAGACGTGGCCGTAATATTATTGGCCACCGGGCCACAGTGGATGTCCCAGGCAAGCGCAGGGGCAATATAACTATGTGTGCTGCCATTTCTGAGAATGGTATGGCCACTCACATCCCCAGTCTTGGCCCATACAATACACAGAAGCTCCTCATCTTCTTGGACCGCCTTCATTCTGATTTGATCCCTGAAAATGAGAGAGGTCTCATAGGGCCTCACCTACCAAAGTATGTAATTGTGTGGGACAACATGAATTTCCACCGTGGCCCGCTCATCAGGGCCTGGTTCGCTACTCATCCAAGGATGGTCATGGTGTTCCTACCACCTTACTCTCCTTTCCTCAATCCTATTGAGGAGTTTTTCTCCGCTTGGAGGTGGAGAGTTTATCAGGCTCAAAATCAGAGGTCCCTGCTTGATGCAATGGACGCTGCGTGTGACGATATTACAAGAGATCAGTGCAGGGGATGGTTGTGACATGCACGCCGTTTTTTCCCTCGTTGCATCGCAAGGGAGAATATACGCTGTGATGTGGACGAGAATCTGTGGCCAGACAGACAGCAGTGTGTGGATGGCCAGGAGGGTGAGGATGGTGGCCGGGAGAGGGAGGGTGAGGACAGCAACCAGTGAAGAAGTTTTGAATCTCCAGCTTTATTTACAGCACTGTAAGCTACATATATAATTTTCCTTGTTTTTTGTTTATGTGTTTATGTTACAGTATATTGTGCTGTATACATGTTCTTTTAACTCTGATGTATGGAAGTTACTTGATGTGTGTGAATAAAAATGGTTACAATTTCCTTGGCAGTATGAGTGCAACGTATGATGTCAAACCTTGGAGGGTACTCTTACCGTAAAATCCTATATATATATTTTTTTTTTCAATTTTCTACACAATTGTATTCTGTTAGCGAGACAAAAAAACTAGTACAGTAACCATTGTCAATGAAGGACTGGGCTAAGACTGAGAGGTGGACATGAGGGATATTTCAATGGTCCTCTGCCATAGTGACAAAACATCTAAACATTTTGACTTGCAGTGCTTACACAATGCCAGAGGGACACTGCATTTCTGGGGCACTGACTATTTATATGAGAAATTTAGTTTTGACACGAGTGAACTGTTTTGGGAGAGATATGAGCTTTTGCAGGCGAACCATGGTGTTGTGCTGAACCATCCAGGTTATTTTGGCAAAAGCACCAAGAGTAGTTAGAACGTCCGGTCTGTTTCGAGCCAAAGCAATTGAGAAGGATCTTTTGCCTTTTGGTGGCACTGACTCTTTATATGGGAAATGAATTTAGTTTTGAGGAATGAGTGAACAGCTTTGGGAGAGATATGAGCTTTTGCAAGTGAACTTTGGTGTTGCTGCTGAACTGTAATACTGTTTTGCCCAATGATCTTAGAGTTTTGAGAATGTAATTTCTGTTTCAAGAAATGAGCCAAACCAATGGAGAAAAACTGTAATGTATCATGACTTTTTTGCACGTTTTTTACAATGTCAACTTGGTCTTTGTTAGGTTTAGATAAAGATAATACTTATATAACTTTATTCACCCTGATAACGTCAATTGCATACTTGATGTAACTCACATCTGCGTGGGGTACATGATTAAGCTGTGCAATTTAGTTACTTTACGTACTTTCTTACGTAACATAACTTAAAAAAAAATAGACTATTGCTACAAATGGGACACGAACTTGTTGATGCTCCAGACTATTTTGTGGATGGGGAGCAATTGCTAGGCGACTAATGGAGACTCCAGCTTGTCAGTGTTCCCAGGCAAGACCTTGCAAGCACATTACTTCTCTTTAATTAACAACCACATTGTTTAAACACTGTACAGATGAATAAGACGAGATATGTAAAATAATGAGAAATAGAGGTGCTGGTAGGCATATTCAGCTAGTTAGCTAGTCTTAGCATAAACACTATTTCTAGTCTTTATGCTAAGCTAACCATCTCCTAGCTGTATGCTTATACTTAACAGGTAGACATGAGTGGTTGATCTTCTACTACTTCTTCTTCTAAACTACTTCTTTAAAATGGGTAAGCACAGAATATTCCTTCAATTTTGATAGAAATCACCTTATCTGCAACCGCAACAACAACTTTGTACAGTGGAGAGTCGTACATTAACTGAACTTAATGACAGTAATATCCTGAATTAACTATTCTAGAAGAATACAAAGGTCGCTGGAGTCCACTTCCTGCTGTCTGACCTCTGCACTCCAGCATGATACACCAGGTAGCAGCACTTGCTCATTGGATATGTTCCATCTCAACAGTGGAGCTTAACTGATTAACACAGACGGACACCAGATTAATGAAAGCTGTAGAAAAAAAAAAGAAAAAAAAAACATGCCGTCATTACTCCTTTCATTATTTCAAAATAATTACACCAAATGCACAAAATGAGACGGACACAGCTGCTGTATTTTTGTGTCCGTCTGCTTGTTTATGATATGAAAATCAGACAGATAGATTATACAGACAGACGGACAGACGGACAGACGGATAGATAGATAGATAGATAGATAGATAGATAGATAGATAGATAGATAGATAGATAATTGGCCTGCCCGCATTGGCGTACATAGGGAGGACAAAATAATAGAAACTGCCAGTAAGGCAATAGAGTTCAGCATCACCTGAACACTGTTACCTTCAGAATCAATTAGCATTTAATGAAATACAACATTTTCAGATCTTTCTAGCTTGCTTCTTTTTTCAATCAAATATACTCCTCACATAGTTTGTGTTGGAAATAAAGGGCAGCCGAAAAACATCATTTACCTGCATTTGCAGAAATTACTGTATCAACGAGGTTTCAAGTCAATGCTCTAAAAACAAATACAGATGAGTCTATTATCCTATTACAGCCACTTAGAACGGTGTGATGTAGAGAGAGATAAAGAACAGGCTGAGCCCATCAGAGGACATTAAATGGGGCCAGCTCTCTCTGCTTTCACAGAGAACTGAGCAGAGCCGAGGCTGCAACAGAACAGCAGGCCACGATCACACAAGGCCTGCAGAATTACACAAATAAATTGCTACCAAATTCATATGCTGCTGTGTATATAATGTGACTCAAATTAAACATAAACAGTCTGAGGGAAGATAAATTATATTCTGGAAATTAAAACAAAAACAATTGACAAATAAACTAAAAACTTGCCAACTTGCCAACTTGCCAATGTGTCCCGTTTCATCTAAAGGGGCTTTTGTACTCTATCAGGAAACAGTGTTTTTAAAATCAAAAACATCACTGCTATTCACGGAGGAGTTTGTGCCACATTTAACTGAAACATCACTGTCAAAATGCATCACATTTTGCTCTTTATTCACCGTGTCTGAATGTATCCAACAAGAACTGAAGGCTGCTGTTTCCTGCAGGTAAAGACGGACGCGTAATGACAAAGTACTTTCATTCGAACAGTGGATGTAAAGAGGATAGTCACAAATGAAAATGAGGAGGGAAAAATGCACATTTCAAACATCCCCTGAAGCTGCCTCTTTAAAGAAGCAGGCTCAGCATAAGGTATTCACTTTGCAGATAAAGGCCTTCTTCCCACTCATAATCAACATATACAGTAATGCATCATTTTCAAGCAGATAGCAAGAGAAGAATTAGCTCAAATTATTTTAAGTTTTTCTTAATTACTTTTGGAGCCTGAAGCTGTTCGCTGCGGCAGCTCAAGCCGCAGAACTGCCGGAAAGTTTACAGTCACTCGGTCACATTAGCTGACTTATAATTCAAGCACTTATCACCCAACTCCAAAGCAGTACTTTATGAAGCATCCCGGCCTTTATCTGTATGTACACCTCCAAAGCGATCACATGGCTAAATGATATTTCTGCTAACACTCATCCCTTAAATTAAAAAAGCAGTGGGCGTGCATTTCTGTGGGCATAATCTTACACTCCTGATCTCAATGGGGCATTTATGGAGGATTTTATAACTCTAATTATCTTAGCCCATTACAGTATATCAACTTTTAGTAGTCCATTGTATTCTCAATATGCATCAACGGGACAGCTGCCTTTGTGGCAGAGAATATTTATCTCAGATTATAAGGCAAAGAGGTCCAACCTTAGTTGGACGCAGTGCTTTAGGCTGACACAATCATGAATGTACTACACTTACGATTTAAAGGCAGTAGTGCATATATTATTGCCAGTGAGTAAACTTGATCTTTTTACCAGAGCAGCACGTGGGAAAACTTATTGCCAAGGCAGCCAGAATTGATCCCTTCTCTGTGACCCAGGGGTTACATTTGCATCCAAGCACAAAGTACAGCAACATTAATCTGCTGTACACTAATTACAATATCATGGTCATTTTAAACTCAAATTTGGACACATACTGCAGGCGTGTAAAGACCAAGTTGGGACAAAAATATAGATACAGCAATATATCATACTGCTTCCTCTTGCGCTACGATTATCAATACAGTGGCGACAAATATAGATATTCTTAAAACATACAGTTGCTCTGAATAGATTCCCCTGATAATTTTTCCTACCAGAGTCACAACTTCATAACTCCCTGCGGTGTAAACTACAGGTAGGGAAGGCAGTTCTGGAGAAGGATAGTTCACTGCTGAGTATCATTCCCAAGAATTTTGGGCAGAACACCGACCCAAAGCTTCTGTATTTGACGCAGAATCGCTGTATAATGATGCTGAGATTACAAGTCAGCATACTGTATAATGGAAACACTTTATTTAACCCGTTCCCCATTTAGAAATGGTTGACGAATGTCTTATTTTAGTACACTATAAAGTTGTTATAAGCAGATAATAACAACAACTATAACTCCATCATAACTAGTCTACAAACAGAAAATGAACGATTAATACCATGATCGAACCAAGTGGTATTCATATATAATGACTTGCTCTCATCAGTTTTGAACAGATTCAAAACTGTTTCATACCTGCCTGTGATTGAATTGTACATGTGTACAAGCAGTTGAAAAGATTGATATCACACTCACAGCAAGGATTACTTCATGTGTATAATCATATATTATTTAAACTGTATTGAACAGTGTTATCAATCATTCATCAGCGGTTTGAGGAGCTGTAATTGTTTTCAAATACATTATTAAACCCTTAGACCTAAATCTTATAACAACATCAGAATGTGTTATTTTGCATTATAAACCATGAATGATGTGTTTATAAATGGCTGACAAATGCTTAAATGTAGGGGTCAAAATGAAGTTTTTCCCTGTATAGTTACGGTGAACTGATCTGAAGTGTTGTGGGTAATTTTCTGTTGAGTATCCCCTGAAAGGTGGCCCCCTTACCACAGCAGCCAGTAGCTCAGCCCCTGACAAAGCTGTTAATGTTCTGCAAAGAATGTGCAAATTGAAGAAACGAGTCCAAGTGTGGGCAGAAAACACTTCTGGTACTTAGAACCAGTGATGGAACAAATTTGGTCAAATTGGTAAAGTGCCCAAAGGGAGGAGGGAGATGTTCCACGGAAAACCAATTCCAAGCTTGGGTGAGCTCAGGATTGTTTGGAAACTCTCCAATCTGGGGGCCTGCATTGAATTGCGTGTCAGGCAGAGACTGTTAAATAAGATTAGAATAAGGACCAAGAGAGCAGCACAGGTACCTCACAGGATGGCTGTGTAATGTCAAACCACAGTTACTCTTTAACAGCCATACATCAGCTGAGGTAGTGTTAGAAAAATGTTACATGAGGTGACATGTAAACTCACTGGACAGTCTCAGAAAACATTAGAGGTTTTTAGTGCATCGTGAGCTCTGTTTTGGAACAAGTCCCGTTTCCTGCTTTGATTTATTCCTCCTAGCACCAATTAGGCTTGGCCCACTCCAGGAGGAGTTGAAAAGCTGACGATGGATATGTCATGGGATGGTATGATCAAAGCAGAAGCAAAACAGAGAGAGAAAGGAATCTCATTCAGTTTCATATTTATTAGGCCTTCAAGAGACTTGTATTACAGCTTGTAAACGCAGACACGTCCAAAAAAAATGCAGCTTAAATTGTAAAAAAAGCAAAATGAAGACCTTAGAATGGAGTGAAGAGAGACATTAGCATCTTTTGATGAGCACTCCAGCGAGCTAATGTGACAGAGAGATCTTGAAGCCTCCAAACGCTGAGTGATCTCTGGCCCCTCTCCCTTTGGTTTAGTTCATCAAGGGCAGTGAATCATTATGCGAGAAAAATTTAAAAGGGGTTATTCTTACTGTTAGTTTCTCTGTTTTTACACTGAATAACTCTGGACATAGTAATCATTGGCATAATGGCAGAGTGGGGAGGATGTATCTGTTCATATCCTGTGATCCTGAAAGACTGAAATGCAATGAAGTGCTTCTGTAGGATTAAACAGCACACAGTGATTATCATTCCAACATCAATTTGAATAAGTGAAATACGTGAAACAACTGGAAGACATTAGCTAATCAAAAATATCTTCATTCCTTAGATGCATACCCTAAACTCTTTAGCAACCAGGGACTACATACCACTGTATATAAGTCACTCATTCCCTAGGTAGTAAATGTTTTGGTGTCGACATGTCATAAAAACAACAGTTTTTTAAAGGATTTTCTTAAGAAATGTGATACCGTTGCTAGAGACTTGAGGTATGTAAGAACGTTAGAGTCCATCCCGCTGCTGGTCTAATGATGGCAATGTTGTGTCTGAATGTTAAAATGAGTAGATTAAAAAAATTATATATATTCCTCTTGCTGTCACGGTAACATGATGATGCATGACTGTGGTGTCAGGCACTGTGCAGAGCAACCTTTGAGAAGATAAGTTAGGACTGATGTAGGAACCCTATACTGTTACATCAACTACCTTGACCTTGCTGCTGAAAAATGCGCTGGTAGTTTTCCTGGCCAAATTTCCAAATTTAGAATCTAGAGGACCTAGTGTCACATTTTCCTGGCTACAAACCTTGGAAAAAGGTGCCTTGACATCCAAAAGTTGATTCTCCTCAAGGCTTTGGTTTGCCCAAAAACAAGAAGTCTGGAGATGCCACGATCATTCATGTCATTGTGTGCTAAATGGTGCACGTGCATTTCCTGGAAATATGCCAAGCGGTCTCAGATTCCTATATATTGAAACCTAGGCCTATGGTGGACCTTGCAGTAGACTCTCTAACACGTCCTCATACCTAATCAACTAAATTAATAGATTGCTAGCGACTCTAGAAGCAACATATGTCACCGTTCCCAACACAACGTGTGGCGTTGTACCAGCTAAAGGCGCACTGGACCTTCACTGTAGGCTGGCTGGTTGATTAGGTTCCGACACTAAAACTACTTGGTAAGGTTTAGGCACTAAAACTAAATGGTTAGGTTTAAGAAAACATCATGGTGTGGTCAAAATAACTACATCATTAACGTTATGTTTTTGAACTTTATATATGTGATATACAAAATGTTACCTAAAGTGTAGAGGGCATTAATCCCATGAAAGCTGCTAAGCGACAGGGCGGACTGACTACTGATGATGCTTCTTTCACACTGTAAGCTTTTGGGAAAGAAGTATTTTTGGGCCCCAGTGCATCACATGATGTTGCAATAACATAGTTTTGGCCACTAAAAAGTTGGCTTCAAAGTCTGGCACTCTGCTCATGGGCTTGATTTCATCCAACTTCCTCCTGTGCTGCCATGATAATTACTACGACCACTGGAGGTCACTGCTCAACAAGAATCAAAATTATGGGTTGGAATAAAACAGCTTTCACAGCTGACCCATACAGACTTTTTGATAGGAAATGTAGGTAATTGTGATAAGTGTTCAAACAGGAAAACACAGTGTTGGTTCATGTGACGTGAATTCATTGTTGAATACAAGGACATGGAATTAACAGGCCACCTTTCTTCCTTTCATCCTCTACTTAGTGCTGTTTGACTGAGACAGATGGGGAAGGTAAATCAAGGCAGCTGAGTGGAGAGCACTGCTGACAGCACATTAGAGCCTCTCTCAATGAACTGTCACAAGTGCACAGTGAAAGTAAAGTTTGATCATACGTGGCTGCTGTCCTGTCAGACATCCTTAAAAGCAAATGGGGCCTAAGTGCTGCGGAGCTCTGAATGAGCCTGAGATGACAGTTGTAGTCGGTGCAGAGAGAGGGCATCGGCACTCCATTCTCCCTCCTGCAAAAGGACAATGAGGTGAGGAGGACCCTGGCAGCATTTCTCGCCCTGCACCCTCATCTAAAAGCATCTGACAAAGTGTCACTCTTCCACATCATCATTCCCATCATTAAGGGTTGGGGCTAAACTTTAGTGCTGCTTGTGCAAAAAGGTCATGAATCTGTGCTCCACATCTCCAGTCAGGGTGGACATTTTCTTCACAAAAGCAACAGTTTTATTAAAAAAAACATCATTATTAGAAAAGGCCAACCTTTACTACCACCTGCTTTTAGAGAAGCAAACCTTGCTAGTTAGAATTGGCTGAGGCTTATTTTCTGCTTGTAGTCGGGTCTGGACTGTTTTCAACTATTCCTATCAGAGAGGGACCTGACTGCCTCACAAATCACCTCCAAACACTCATGTTTAAATTCACAGCTAGCAAGCCAAGAGTAGCCAATCAATGTTAGAAAAAAAGGCAATGTGGTGTTAAATGTACTGTACACTCATTTATGTATAGCAGCCTTACTAATATAATACAATTAACCATATTGTTAACTTATTTTCCGGTTCGATTGTAAACCCTCCTGTTCACAGGTGCAATCACTTCGGTGTTAAAGGTCATATTAATAACATAAATAATAAATAGAAAATAACACATCTTTTAGAAATAACACAGCTTTTAGAAAATGCAAAATAAAAATCAATTTTCATTAAAAACATCATCATTATTGTGATTGAATACTTTGAAAATGTTTTAGCTTGCTCCTAGCTGGCGTAGTTACCTTGCTAGCTCTAGCTACGTTAACGTTTGCTAGCTAGCGGTAGCAAGATTAGCTTGTGAAACAAACTGGCAACCAGTTGTGGCTTGAATCCAATGGAAGGGGGGGAGATGGAATGCCACACAGGTTACCACAATTTCAATAGCTAATAGTGTTTGGATGAAATAATGCAAATTATGCATTTAAATGTTAACAGTGCACAAATTATGTCTAAGAAAGATGTGAACTTCAGATATAATTTGTCACTTCACACCTTCCAAGCAGCCCCATCAACTGACCTTACAACCTTTTCATCTTTGTCATCTGTCAATCTTAGGTATGCCAAAATCCTAGGGGCAAAGTGTCTGTCGTGTATGTTTTCTTCCCCTTTGCTCTTCTTTCTCTCTCTGTTTTTCTCTTTAGGTGCCAACAACACTATTGGTTTCCACCCGTGCAGTCAAGTCCTGCTTCTCATTTGTCGGATGTCGAGCTGTCCCATCATTAATCGGGAACCCTCAATAAAAGCAGCATGTCTTAAGAGTTCCTGCTTTCATTTCCCCTGCCTGCTTGAGCTACGGTATTGTTTGAGTGAAACTTGTTAGGACTGATAGAAAAAGGTATGTGGTGGGTGGTCGAGGATGATAGGTGGGTTTTACACTCGCAGTTAACTTTTGCCAGGAGACACTGGGATTATTGGTCAGTGCCACATCTGCATTCCTTTTGGTAAACTAATTTTTTTCAGATGAGCGTGCTTGGTCTTTTGTTTTTGTTTTCAGTGGGAGGGATTAGTCAGGCCTAGTTTTTGTTAAATTGATTTCTAGTTGTTTGGCACTCCCACACTGTCCCATCCTCCCCCACGTTCTGAGAACATTTGTTGTGTTTGCAAGTTCCGAGATGAACTGATCACTTTCATTATCACATGTGCTCTGAGTCCTTCGTCTCAGTTTCCCAAAATTTTCAACACGAGGACATAAACTACAATACAGACTTTTTGCCATTTATCCATGCTCCTGTTGTAACCCAGAAGAAATTAAAAAACTATATCTCCTGCAGTAGCTCTAACATTTTCCCCCTTATGTGTTGAAGTGTTACAGTGAAATCCTCTTAATTGTGAACAGTTGCTGTTGTGGCCTTTTTAAAGATTCCTGAGACATTGCATTGATACTGACTCCATACTGTTATTGAGTTTGTCAAATAAACATGACATAGAGTAATGCACTGTGTAATGATTTTCAGTAATTACCGTACAGGTATTGGTCTTGCGAAAATTGTGTTACACACAATCTTAATGGAACTGTATTATAATGCATTGAATTAAAACCGTGACTCCTGTTTTGTATCAGAAAAAATTCTAATCAAGACACCAATGACAGGTAAGGATTGGTTTGACTTTTACAAAGCAATGAAAAAGTAAAAGGGTAATAAATAATGTGACTGTGTTCATTATTCAGTTATAAGTAAAGGAATTATTGATAGATTACTTTAAAGTAAATTTCCACAGCACTGCTATTTACATTGGGTTGTCTTGATGGAAATTAATCAAGGGTTCTGACCTGATTAAAACAACACTATGAGAACCAAAGTCTTGCCTCACTGAAGCACACTAGTGTAGGTCTAGTTCAAAAAATGATGTTCGCCACAGATTATCTAGTAACATGAGGGTCTTTTTATGATTCTGAGAGGATTCCCGGAGCAGTTGATAGTGCCGCCAGGCAACGTTTAACATTCTAGTCGTTAGAAGCTAACGATAACTAGCAAATTACTGTTAACAGGAACTTCAAATCTCAACTCCAGTCCTTGCTGAAGAATAGAAAATCAAGTTTTTGCGCCACGCTAATCTTCATTTTGTTTATGTCTGCCTCCCCAATGCGACCATGTGAAAGGGATCATGTGTGAGCCCAGCTTCAGTCTGCAGAGCCATGAAGCCAGAGTGCTGCGTGTTATGTGTCCAAATTACACCAAATTACAACAAATTCGACACTACACTTTGTTGTGTCCTCAGCTATAAACCTGCCAATTGTGAGTAGATCAGCAGAACGATTCTTGAGACATGCAAAAGAAAATTCAGACAGACAGAGAATCTGAACTCTTTTGTGAAACTTGCTGTTACACTTGGCCTGAAAGAGAGTGCAACTGGAAAAATCATTTTCAAAATTCAAACATCCCATTGAAAATATTTCACAACAATACTACGTGTTATTACACAACTATTTGTATAATAATGCATAAGACATTTGACCATTTTGCACTTAAATTTGGATTTGGTTTCATTATTGTTGTATTTGCTATTGCAGAAACAATGTAATGAAAATTTATGTATGCCTTTTCGGATCATTCTGGGTATCATAGAGCCCGCTGTCCCGCAATGCATTGGTCAGTCATCGAAAATTGAATATGCCACCTAAAAAATGGACAATATAATCACTGCAGCCACTTTTTTGTATTTTTACCATTCCAATCAAAATACAAGACATGGTTAAGAACTGGCAAGGCCTCTTATTAGAATCAACTACCAAAACACAACTTTTGCCAAAAGGCACAAACATACACAACTTTCTTTAAAAAAATTTTTGTGAATGTTGTTTTCACTCAGTCCACGAAGCTTTTGGAAAGTGTAGATAAATTGCAGATTAAGATGATTAGATAGGGCTTGATTGCGGCTTTTGAAAAACGTAATCTGTAATAACCGAGGCTTAATTTGTCTCATTGGAAAGCAGACCACCTTAAATTAGAGAAAAAACAAGAGACAGTTTCTGTGGGAATAGCTAGGGAGGCCTGCGCTGACATATCTTTAATGAATAACTTACGGGATCTGCAGTGACTACAGCCTTGTTTACCTCAGCTGAAAACCTGCACTCCAACACTGTATGCTACTTCACTCTTCCATTAGGGTGTGTGTCGAGGCCTGTGCCCACTGTTTAGCCTGGCACAGAGGTACTTCTAGCTGTAGGAATTTGGTCTCCCACATATTCTGAAACCCACTTTCGCTTGCTTCCCAGTGGGCCAGCATACCTTATCTCTGATGCAAAAGAGCACTTTCATAAGTGCACCGCTGGAGAGGGAAAACACACAAACAAAGAAATATTCAGACATAGATTGAACTTTGTTGTTCTCAGCCAATTTGTTTGGTGGGTGGTAGTGGGCAAATGGGCTGTTTTTCCGAATGGAATGTTTTACACACTTGAAAAATTTACAAGGTGGGTGCGCAAAACATGTACATTGAAGTGGGATCATCATTATGGCATTAAAAATGTAAACATTTCTAGGGGCCTTTTAGAGTCCCCGAGTGAGCGCATTTCTTCTACGCCGATGCTTTCAATGTTGACCATTTAAACGCTGAAGTCAAAACTGTCCTTGAGGGAGTTTTTCTTTAACAAAGAGGATAACCTAGTTCGAAAGCATCGAACAAAGGACAAAGGCAGGGCAGAAATGGTCCGTTAAGTCCATCTGATTCTAGCTCAATGCTTTTAACGTCACTGTTCCTTAGACAGACATCAACCCCCGCGTCTAAAAGTGGGCCTGAACCAGGAGAAACAGCCATTAAGGGCAATTCAACTGCATGAAAGTAGTGTCTGGCAGGTCCACTCTCAGTGACAGATGCCATTATAACCTGTAAAATGTGATACTGCCACTTTAAGGTTATATCATTTTCCCCTTCAACTCTGGCAGCCCATCTGCTCGATAATAAGGGCACGCTCCTTTGTTTTAGGTCATGTAGCCGATGTGTTCATTCAACATCCGTTACTTCACCACTGTTTATTTTAACTACAATATAAATCCCTTTTGAAGAGAGGTGTTAAGGGATATTTTTAGGCTGTCTTGGCCAGCTCAAAATGACTCACTGTGTTGTATTATTTTTTCATATACAGTATAATGTTATTATCCTCTAACAACAAAACACAATCTATATGTCCTTGTTTCTGAGAGCTGAGTAGTTTCTAAAGCTTTTGAATCAAGACTCCCTTTCCTGAGCTCCAAGTCCTCCAAACAAGAAGCTGTGAAAAAAAAAGAGAAAAAAAAAAGCTCAAATTTTCATCGTCACCACAGTTCAGATGACAATTATGACAGCCCAGGTTTAATCATAGAATCGGGTAGTTCATTTTCTCAATGTCAACATGAAACCTTGTCAAAAAATGAATTCTGTCTTTCTCTCGGGAGATAAGCAGGCTCCAGTGCACCGGGCTCATTCAGAGGAAAAAAACTTGCAGGTCACAAGGCAGCGACTTGCATGTTTTCTTATTTTTTTTTCACCCTCTCGCTCTATCCTCCCCCTCTCTTTTTTTTCTGAAAACCACCCAAGAAGAGATTAATCATGAAGGGAAAACTCAACTTCACCCTCTAGCTGCAGGTCACAGTTCTTATTTCGTGTGGAATTGGCTTTCGGAAAGCAGAAGGCCTGCCCGGGGGGCAGGGACCTGATATGAGAGGAATTTGAGAATGAAGCAGAGGGGATTGATTAGCCCACTTCATATCCCACACTCCGTAAGCACAGTCCAGCTGCAATCTAACACACCGCTGAGCTGAATAGACAAGAGAAATTGGATTCCTTCCTAATATTTAACCTTCAAGTCAGCTCTAACAGCTGTTGATGGGCTGCTCTACCAGGTAGTTACAAGAGGACTTTTACATGTTACACAGAGAGGGAATAGCAAAGTGGGAATGTGATGACTTTTCTGTAGGTTATTCAATTACAATGGTGCAAAGAGCAGCTAGGCCATTGAAGCACATCATCTGCATGCAACTGCACTGGGGGATTTAATTTTACACCTCTACTTGTCTGAACAGGCTGTGTGAGTGTGTGTGGGCACACATATACACACCACTCACATATGTGGGCACACACACACGTGCACAAACAAGCGTGCACACGTATAGACACGTAAAAAGCAATTAATGCCAGGAAAGTGGAGTGTGCGGCTAATGGATGGATCATATACAGCCATAATGACTTACTTTGATGTCGCTTGTCAGAGTAGACCTATTTTAGACTCAGAGCAAAAGGCGCTTGAAAAAATCCTGTAATGCCTCCATTCTTTTTATCTCTTTTCACGAGCAGATGTTAGAACAAAGAGCGATGGCATCACTTCCTCACCCTTAGATCTCAAGAGTGACTACAATTTAGATTTCTGGTTTTTCCTTTGTCTCTCCACGAAATCCAGAACAGTGTACGACAAACATGTAGAGTTGACTGAGAAATGGTGCGTCTCAGTGACTCTGTGACCACATTAGACGCCATTGAATATTTAGTGGTTTCATTTATCGGCCAGTTTGATCACATCCACCCACCATCTCTTGTGCCAGCCTTTGGGAAGTGTTGATAAGAGAGCAGGATGTCATCAGGCTCTTTTCTCAAGTCATTAAGCCATGCAGTTTATTCCAAGCAAAGTGTTTCCCATTTGAATGAGCACATTAGCGAATGTCTTATGATAATTAAGAGCTTGAGTTGCAGAATTGCAGAATCAAATTCATTAGTAGAGTCACACATTTTTTATTAGCACCTTATTCTGTTCCAGGGCTGCAGCAATGCCTGACGACATGCAGCTCTCTCCCCACACATCGCCACAATGAGGACTAGACATTTAAGTACAGAACTTTCAAGATCAGAGAGGGGCATTTTGTAAAAACTTCACATAATGGGTTTGAAAGAAGGATATTTAAAGTAAATTTAGTTGGTTTTTATGTTCCCCGTGAGAATTTAGGTCAATTTGCTAAAGCATATTTCAGGCGTGGGAAAGCAATCCAATAAAGTAGTCTGGTACAAATCTATAGATAAATGATGCTTCACATTCAATTACAGTGAGGATTTTATCTTTACTTTTCAATGATTTTGTCAATTAGTCAACACAGTGTTTCTTAATTCATCAAGGACTCTGGCCTGGTATTAGTCAGTGTGTAAGCATTTATTAGATTAGCGAAAGCCATGGGGGAGAAAAGAGAAAACACATTAGAAGACATGGATGTTTTTCGTTAAAATAAATCCACGAGCGAGTGAGCGATCCGCTTTCCACTGAAGACGGTTTTGTGTTATTTAGGAAATCTTCCCTGCTTCTTGAAGTGAGTTCAGAGGAGCAAACAAAACAAAGGTGGGAACCGGCGGGTCCCTTATTCCTTGAGTTTTGACACACTGACTATCGAGCACAGACGCAAGCGCGCCGAACCAATCCACTGGGGAGCCTGTGCAGGGACCATGAAACTATACTCACAACACAAATTAATTGGGAGAAAAAAAATAACTAATTCTGACATTCCCCGAAGAGGGTCCTTTCATCTTATAAATAGTGGCTGCAAACTTGAGTATTTTTGCTTAAGTAACACAACACTGCAGATGATAGGAGTCGTTTGGCTCAACCCCAGGGGCCCGGCATGACAAAGAACACTTGTTTAGCAACTGCAGAAGCAGGTCCCAACATGGGCCTGTGACTGTGCCCAACCTCACCTAGAAACCTACTCCATTTGCATTCTGCCTCTCCAGACGCCAGGCCACAGAGTCTGAGGGGATGCGGCGTCCCAGCGATGGCATTGGATGCTCACACATAAATTAGTCTGTATTCCCCAATCTCTCCCCCTCCCCTTCGTTCTGTCTTCTCCCACTGCTGCTCCTCCCCTCTCCCCCTTATTTGTCCCATGGCTTCATCACATCACAGTTCATGCAAAGGAGAGAGTGAAATCCAACTTTAAAGTTTTTCTCCATCTAATTACAATCTGTATTTACTTTCCCGGGGCTGCCGTGTGAGCCAGCATATCGGCTTTTTTAAGTCCTGAAACCAATGTTTAATTCAGCATCGAACAAGTCCTTTGGAATAATAAGACAACACTGCAAAATAAGGTTCACACATATCCAGACACACAAAGCCAAATCCTACACTTTATAGAGAAAAAGTCTACACTGAACTATAAACTGTTTGATTAACTCCTTTTTCTCGATGTTTTAGATTGGACTGCTTCTCACATCACATGCTAGCAGAGCTGTTGTGCACATTTCCTCACCCAAAACCTAAAGTATAATGCAGTTTCCCATGTAAGCATTTCCCTTTAAGAACATACATGCCATGACCATAACATAGACCATGAAATCGAGGTAATATCTTTAGGTGAATGTCAGAAAATCCACAGAAACTGCTGCGGTCAGTCATGCACCCCATTTACACCTGGTTATTAAAAATGCAATTAAAATATGGACAGATTATCCGGATAAGGAAAAATGCATGTAAATGCAAAATGAAAATGCGTCACGTACAGGATGTGATCGGATCTGCCTGACCACATCTGGAGTTAGTCTAGCATTGTGTTCAGATCACATTCCACACAACAGCTCACATCTGAGGCCTAGGCATCATAACATTCATACAGCTAAGTAAGCTTAGCTGGGTAAAATATAGGTTGTTAGGAAGTGAGCAGGCAAGAATTTAAAGAAAAATACTCCAGTTACTGATGAAACGTCTATTCTGTACCATGACAATCCCAAAAAGTTGCGTTATTTATTGGAACTGCGTGAGAAACTGAAGCGAAGCTGTTGTAAAATGAATGTTGTACAGTCAATAACTGAGTGTGCCATCTGCTTTAGACAATGCATATATTTTATCTAGTCACAGAGTAGCCTTAACACCAGTTCACTTAGTAACGTATTACATATGCCGAATTTACAACAGGGGACAAATAATTAAGAGTTTGTTGCAGACATTGTCTCACAAAGTTTAAAAAGTTGACCCTAACTCAAAAACCCACACAACTCTGTGATTTTTTGAGGGAGTCTGGGCTGAAAAATTCCTATTTAATACCAGGTGTGAATGACATGTCCCCGATGGTGACACGTTACGTTGGTCTGTCCTTTAATTTGTCGCCCACACCCAACATGCTTAGCTGGCGTCCTTTACAGTGGTAGTGTTACTATATTAGCAGCTAGTAAGGTGTTAACAATAGAGGGTCCACAGAGGAGAGAAACACTCCCTCCAATCTGTCCATCTAATGGGAAAAAGGGAAGACAGAGGACCGCTGCAGTGTTGACTCTTTCAAAATGCCACCCCCCACCCAATCCATGCCTTTCCAGACGGTCACACTCTTCGTTGGCACATCATTTGCTATTGCCAAATGCAATCATTAATTTACCCTTCCCACTGAAACTTCATATACCCATGACACATTTTTTTTCTTTGTCTAATTAAATATAATTTTGAAGCTCTTTAAATCCAACTTCATCCAAATGCACAATCTAATTTTTCATTTGCTTTTGTACATGATATAAGACATCAAGTCAATAATTTATTAAATTACTTTTCCCATTCATTTTCTTCTATCTATAATTGATCTCTCCAGTTGAAATTCTGTTGTTCCTCTTACTCAGCCAGTCTGCGGACAGGCTGCGTGACATCACTGTGAACAGGGCTCGCACCCCCCCATACCCTCACTGGAAAACACACACACGCGCACACACACCCGCACACACACATGCGGAGCTGCTTGGGACACCCTCAGTGTGCATATAATGCAGCACTTTCTAATCTCTATGTACATTAACAAAAAAAAAAGCTTAATGTTCTTCTTTAAACCAAATACAGCATATTTGTGATGTTACCCACAAAATATAATTATGATTTGATTTATTTTCTTATTTAAAACTGGTCTTAAATTAAATTGTTAATAGATATGATGGAATACGAAAACACATTAGCCATGATTGAAGATGCTCTCCATGCTCTGTTAGAAGCCAACAGCCTTGTTGTGTGGGCCTGTTGCACCTGATCCTGGTTTACACTGGTCATAACATTACCAGTTAGTACTTTCACGTAATATCAAGGATTATTCTTTGACTAGCCGAGGTAGTTTTGTAGTTTTGCAACACTAACAAACAAATGAATAAAATGAGAACATAATAGTAATTTGATTGCAAGCAATTACTGGAAATCACTAGTCAGCGTTCACTCGTAAGTGCCCTTACCTTGACAATAACAATCGGACACATTTTAATTAAATGGATAAATTCATCATACACAACCAAACCAACACTGGGTATTATAATGAATCATCATCTCTTCATTCCTCTTTTCTACCATTGACAGAGTTATTTCAAGAGTAGCGGCTATAAGCTAGCATCCTAAATGAATAGAATATAATATGCCTTTATTGTCACTATACACATGTTCAATAAAACTGTGAACATAACATAATAGCTTCTCGCTCCAGTTTCAGTGGCAGTTCAGTGTTGTGAACAAGTTCATCATGAAGAAATAGACGTACTAAAATGTACAATTGCTGCTTAAGGAGGTTATGTTCCAATAGAGAACAGTGGGACAGGACTGTTGTCTGAATATTTCCTGGTTCCCATTCAAAAGACTGCAACGGACCCATTCTGGATTTGCATCTGTTGAATGCTTGCAGAGTATGCCTCCCTGCTCACTCACACTAAAAGGGCTACTAAAGCTGGCTCAGCTGGTTGGTCCACCACTATAGACTTGAAAGATGTTTATTTTAATGTTGCAGTGGTGCCTTGAGATGAAAAGTTCCTCTGTGTACTTTCTAGGGAGCGGCTTACGAATACAGCATTCTGCTTTACAGCTACTTTCTGGGTGCCAAGGTTTCTGTCGAGGTACTAAAGTCTTCTTCTACCTAAATAACCATAAGATTATTTTGGCCTGGTCTCCAGAGTCAGCTATGTTCCACACAGCACAGTTGATTCTGCACCTTACCAGGTTAAAAAAAGAGGCAGTGCTCCCAACAGCCCATAAAGCAGGTGCTTCACTGGGGAGCAGAGCTAGCTGCAAATCCAGACACACAACAATGACAGCTTTGACTCTCATGCATCTTTTAGGTTTATTGGCAGAAGCTCACTCAGTAGTTCTCTTGGGTCTCCTGCATATGAGGTGCATGCAGATATGTTTTCAGCATCGGGGGTTGGACCCCAAATGTCACATGTGTCACAGCCTGACCATTTCCCAAGCAGGCAGCCAAGTCGGGTCCACAGGGAGAGTGGACATCTATGCATCTGTGTTCACAGACAGACTGCTGATGGAAAGGGATTGGAGTTGCATGACAGTTCTTCCATTTAGCCCAAAGACTTTGAACTCTCCAAAACCAAAGGCTATAACTTATGGTACAGATCCAGTAAAAGCTTCAGCAGCTTTGTGTTTTGATTCAGCACCAAACACCTTGGCTGGCAGGCACATACTGTGTTGCATTAGTGGATTAGGGAAAGTTGTAATAATCAAAACGTTGCTGTGGCAGAAATGTACACAGCGCCTTGCAAATATTTGAAAGTGCTCAAGTCATTAATAACTATATCAAATGCTGCCCAATGATTTTCTCCTTTGGTTGGTGGGCAGGAGAACTGTGCTAGTTTTGGTTGCCTTTGTACTGCTTAGGGTAAACCAAGCTTGGAGCTTAGAATTAAGTCACCCCATCCTCCATCACAGCAGGGGCCGGAAAGGCACCTGTTCCTATGTAATGAGTTCATGTTGATTTTATGTCATGCTGGTGTCACAGCAAGAGGTGCAAGTGCCATGTTTTACCACCTTAAGCCTACAGAGAGGCTGTTCACTGTAACTGTAGTTCTACGATGACGGACAGAGTGTTTGTCTTTTCATATCACTGCAGCCCAATGCTGATTTAGTGAGTGTACATAGTGGGACCAGCTATCCTTATAATGGGTCAGTAATAGGTGGATCAACAATATAGGTTGAAAAAAATGTGCTTGTCTAGATTTGGTGAGCAAGCACTGAACATACATAATTCAAGCAAAGGTTCACAAAAGAGAGGTTGTCTTAAAGTTGCCAAAGTCAGGACAGGCTGCAAGTATTGTGTTAAGTGTTAACACAATGGCAACATAGCATATAGCATGCACTTACCAACCAATGAAACAATCATCAACAAAGAGCTGCTTGCAATTGGTTACCGGCATACATGATCAACAGGAGAACACACAGTGGGCCTTTGCGGGATCACCGGTGATCATAAAACAAAAGATAAACCTTTTAGTGATACATGACAAGAAGCTTGTGTGCTGGTACAATGCAGAATCACGCCAAACCCTAACAGAATGCTGGTCCACCATTTCACTTTGTCCTTGCCCATCTCTGGGAAATAACATGGTCTCTTCCGTGGTCTTGTTACCGATTAGCAAACATGCTACAACAGGCTACATTTTTCAAAATAAAAGCACCAGGTTAGGGCGAGGTTTTATAAAAGATCATGGGTTCGCTTAAAATAACTGCTTTCTCAAAACAGTCAGCACCAGCTGTTTGCCTCATACAAGATTTGAACCCTAGTCTCAAGAATTAAAATCCTACAAAATAAATCACCAGACCATTCCGAACCTCCTCCCAATACTGGTGTTCTTGCTCTTTAAACTGCATTCGTCCATTGTTCCCAACATTGTCGACTCCACGTATACTTATTGCGCTGAAGCAAGCCAAACCATCACCCTCACACGTTGACCTCCTGTGGATCAGCGGGTCTTTTTTCATGTTTTGTCGTGAGACCGGGCTGAATCCTCACATTATCGTTTGCTTTATTTCCGTAAAATGTATTCATAGGTTACTTCATAACAATTTAAATGAAAATAGCATATTGAAATCAGTGATCAGTCAAGCGGACAAGTCAAATGCAGAATGATATTATAATTATCCTGGTTGTGTGTTTTCCACCTGAACCCTTGAATAGCTCCAGAGACAAGCGGAGAACAAGGGTCTGACAACGAGGACAGGCAAGTAACAGTCTTGGAAAATTGGTCTATAATTAAATGTTTACATAATTCCGTGGTTCATTTTAGTGCTTCACTGAAACAATTTCCTCTCCCTAATTACAATTTCCTTTCAGGCTGATATTTACAATGCAATCTTCAGATCTTTGGAAATGTGCTTTTGATTAATTATTTCATCCTTCATCACAGCAGTTAGCGACAAAAATGGAGTTTATATAATGAGAGCTCAAATTTTGAAGGCCTTTGACCTGTGCTGCTGACTCATTATAGTATGTCAAAGACAAGCTGAACAGTTTTGACAACCATGTACAGAAGAAGAAGATCAGAGGAAAGAAATAGGTTGTTTCAATTCCCTCAAAATGCCTTTCTGCTATTGAAATGAACTGCGGGGACATCAAACATTTGTGGCTGCGCAGCTTTCACAGGCAAGACAGACAAAATTATTTGATGCCATCTGAGGCTCACCAGTGCTGAGGATCACAATACAGCTAGTTGACACACTGGTGATTATTCATGGCACTCATGCTTATTATGCCGGAGAGACCGAACAATGGTTTTCTGTTGTGGGAAGTGAACAGTTAGAAGTTCTAACCTCCTGCCAGAACATTCGCCCTATGCATTTCTCCCAGCAATGGAACAACGGCGGGCTGTAGGGATGCAGACATCTCTGTCTCCCTTGGGTGTAATCTGACTTAGATAAATATTTGCCATGCAGTCTGAACATCACACAAAACCATTGTGATCCTCTTGTGAAGCTTGCTGTGATTGCTTTACTCCACTGCAGAGATGGATTTTTAGCCTTCAAGTGACTTTCACTCAAAACGACCCTCTGTTGCTAAAATAGCTACAGCCAGGCATGATATGCAGCTCAATGTGGAATGAAAATCAATTTAAAAATCAATGAAAAATAAAAGCATACCATCTTGTATAATTCCACATACATACATACATACATACATACATAATGATGTAGATAATTATTATTGACAGGAAAATATCTTTAAAAAAAGTAAATGTGAAGAGGATTTTTATTTTGTATGTTGTTTTTCTTCCGTAAAAAAAGAAAGACAACAAACCTTGTGAGTCGAGTATTGGCAGTGACACAAATGATATTGCTTTGTCTTTGAAGAGCTCCGGTAAAACTGTTTTCTGAATTTTCTGCTTACCCGACAGCACACGCTGGCCCCATGTAGCTCGTGTTTTACCATCACACACATCCATCACTGAGTCAGGAATCATATCAATACTTGCCCATTTCCCCATTTGGGGAGAGCTGAGTAGATCAATTCATTTAAAAGGAACCACAGCCAGACATCCGTTTTAGAGATTAGAGCATATATTGGCTAGTCATCTGATGGAGGGTTTAAGGTTCATTAAGTCAATGGAATCCTTAATCAATAGGCAAACTTTAAGCCTAGGCTTTTATGGCAGAATTTCTACTGCATGTCTAGTTACACTGGCAAGGCAGGAAGCACTAAACAACCATGGCCTTATTTCTATGATGTTTAAATTTGTGTATTTTGTCCTTGGTGAAAGGCTAGTCATTTGTAACAGGATACATCAAAATTGGCGATAACGTATTTAGTAAATAGTGAAATTGAGTCAAGCAGGAAAGGTTTTGCAAATCTGTTTTATAACCTTGGTGCTGTGATGAGGCTGTGGGACAATGAAACCAGGGAAACATTGGTGAGCTATAATGTTCCATTCTCTGGTATTCTTAGATAGACAAAGACAAAGGATAAGACACAGGACACACATCAAATGCACACAGTCACATCCATACAGTATTGTTCAAATGACAATGGGACAAAAACTCCACAGTCCTCAATCAGTGAGTTTATGTAAATCCTGTAACTCAAGTTTCTGTCTACAGTCCGGCATATCCCTCTCCAGCTAAATCATGGGGCATACTCTGGCCGTGATTCTTAAGTGTCACTTGTGTCCACCTGAATTATTGTTTGTGTGTAATGCAGGGGAAGAACCGGCATGCAATGAGAAGTGGTTGTGCCCTCTGATTGATTGTTAAGTGTTGTCCAGGAGCCCATTGCCAGACTCCACTTAACGGCCTGCACAGCAGAAAGCAATCAGTGGCTGTTACTAAGGGTCTCGTGGGGACGGGTCCGGTCATGATTGATCTTCAGTGGATCTCTGAAGATGTCTCCGAGAACTGGGTTTCACCACAGTCGTGTTCAGGTCAGCGAGGGTGCCCTCGGACTTGAGTGCGTGACATCACATCAACTGAAAACTTAAGTTAGCTTAACACCAAAGAAGCTTAAAACCCACTGTTTACTGATTTAATTTTCCTTGTTTGGAAAATATGAAGTGTCATAAGTAATCATAAGTTGTGCTGGCCTATGAGGCATGTTAAAGGACAGATTCTGGTGCTGAGGCCTGCCCCCCCAATACCCAGTTTCCTCTGATTGGTCAGCGCACATGTCTGCCCAAGCATCAATAACAACAAAAGAGCAGCTGTGCTAAATCAATTCTTATGTGCCTAAGTAGCCGGTGGGAGGAAATTATGCAAATGTGTATGTGACATGGTGACATAGTGTGATGTCACAAAAGTCATGGAATTAAAGGCGCGATTACTGACAAGGTCTTTCTGGAGCCGTGTTTTCTGTGCGAGAGAGGAGCTTCTGTTGGTGTGAACTTTGACCTTTTATAACTTTCAAGCACCTTTGCATGCACAAGAACCTGTATCATAAACTGAAGGAAGGGGAAAAAGCGTAATCGGTCTCCTTTAAAATCTGTTCTTCTTGCAGCACTATCACCATCTTTTTACACATACAGTGACGTAGTTTGTGTTAAGGAAGAGCTACAGGCTATTTCAGACTGGATTGTTGCCGCCCGAAAGACAAAACTTTTCTTCACTTGTAAGCTAGCTACATTTCCAGCAGCAAATATTGGCATCCCAAAATATGAGAGCATAAGATAAACAAGGATGCATTTTACAATGTTTTGGCTGACGGATTTTCAGCAGTATTTATTTCAGCCGGAGTATCCGCTGAAGACATGCAGCGGATAGAGGTCAGAAATGTTGCGGGTTAGGGTTAGTCGCCATGATTGCTGGAAAGCTAGAATGTGTGGGTGTTTTTTTTTTACTAGAAGTCAATGCCCGTCTCTTGAACTTACAAAGCTCTAGTTTGTGCCAAGTTTTTGAATGATGCTTTACTGTTCATTTTGTAATTTAGCCCCTTGAACTTGGCGCTAGCATGTGTCGGACTACCGTACGACTCCCACGATCTGGGGCAATGTTGGACTAATGCTGTAAAATTGAGGGACAGTCAAGAGACACTGTGTGAAAGTTGAGCCTCATTTGAAGCCAATTAGCTAACAAGAGAAGTAGGTAACATGCCAGCAACTATTTTTTTTATGTTGCTTTGTGTGTTTTATAGTGCAGCAGTAGTGTGGCTAGTGTTAGCTTTGTTTTAATATCAAAGCTTGCTCTGCTCCTCGATGAAATGTTTGTGTGAGTTGCTGCTGTGCGTACATTTATTTGATAGATATGCTCTAAAGGTAACAATAGAGCTACCTTTGAAAAAGGAATTTGACGAACGGCAGGAAATCATTTGCTTGGTAATGTTGTGTAACACTGATTAGCACTCAACAGCTAGCTTGTTCATTTGGCTCTGGCATTAGAGTCCTATGCGCAATGCATTCTTGTACATGTTGGCACTGCCAGCACGGCTCCGCTAGCTTTCTCTGTCAATATAGAATGCAATGAGGAATGTATTTCTTCAATTGATGACATGTACCCTCAACACTGATTGGACATCCACACACCACAAGGTGGAATTTCCCTTTAATTGGCATGACAAATTGTGTGTATTTGCATGCATCATTCATACAGCATATTAACAGCAAATCACTGCAAGTAGCAGCGTACAATAGCCAAACAGTAAATCCCAGTGGCTATATTGCATGTCTCACGTTAGCTGTTGTACCTGAGGACACACATGCGCACACACACTGCCGCCTCTTGTATCAGGCAGTAGAGCTGTCGGCTCTCCAGTGGTGTGTCAATGTGTTCAGTGACCACAACGCCTGGTGTTAGTCTCATTACAGAGGGATCAAAGGGACATGAGCTTCATAGCAGCGGGGACTCTCTTCAGCCCCCTGAGAAGCGACTCCTCCTCTAATCTCAAAGGTCACATTTAGTCATTCAAATATAAAACAGCATCACATTCATCGCACCCATGTGACCCGGTGGAGTCTTCTCCAGAGAGGAGGTTCTTCAGATGAAACAGGCGAAAACTGAGCAGCTCCATGAAGCCAGTCTAAGCGTGCAACGTGAAGAGCAAACTGCAATTTATGCTGCAACAATAATTAGCCTCTGAGGTGGCCAAAAGTGATGGTGATGGCCCTGTTGATATTTAATCTAGAGCAGCAAGTAATGTTTTTAAATATTCAATTAAAATTCTGAGGGCCTGTACCACACACAGACAATAATCCTCATTAAGAGACCGGGTGGGGATTTGTCCTTGCACAGTGTCATAATGAGTGAAAATATCGCTCATGAATTGGGCAAAGACACAGTGGCAACTTTGTATTCTGTGCGATCATTGTTTCACCAGTGCTCCAATGTCAGAGGTTAAGTGAGGTAAGGGATTGAAAGTTTAAGACAAATACATCCATTAGTACCTTTCCATTTCGCCATTAATCTTTAATATTTACTCATATGTTTTCTTGCACAATGTGCTGTAAGTGTGAATAAATCAATTTCACATGAGCTGTGCAGGGCGCTACAACGCAGTCAGAAGGTACAGACACTGCTGCAAACACACAACGTTCACAATTAACATCACACCAGTGATTTTTGTCACGGAATTTAGTTTTCATTCTTTAAATGACACAGTGAGTGGACAATGATGGTGGCAGCTAATAACATTGCAGTGCCAACAGCAGTTCCTCGGGATCTGAGCAGCTGTTCTGCAGTCTATATTGGCCTGTTCTTCAAGTGGAGAAAAAAAAAAAAAAAGAGCAACCTAGATGAGAATTTTGTGCTTCAGTGGCTATTGAAAGATGAGGCAATAAACTGCTAAACTTGAGTAATCACACACTCCCCGAGGAATTTCTCAAATGGGGATGGTCAAAAACCTTGAAATTTGAGCCCCCTCGCATGCGGCCCAGGCTTTAACATTTGATGAGATTCATTATTGTAGGGAGCTGAATACAAGTGTCTTCTGATTACAGGGCCCGCCATTAAAAGTTCCCACCAGTGTGCATTTCCATGGTAGAACGTCAATGGGATTAAAATCTCAATTCACTCCAGTCAATTCTCCAGTAACAAGATTTCATTAAAAGCAGGCAGGGAGGAAAATGGACTCGAAAGCACTGAAACAGCTGGACTATAAATTATAAAAATGTGCTTTCTGCTAACTGAACACACCTTCAGCTTGCAGATGCATTATTATTTAATGTTCAGAGGAGCTGGTTTTATGTAAATTGGAGTCTTCTATTCTCTTCAGTCCCCTTCTCAATGCCAGGTACTTCCAAACCAAGCAAAGGGAGAGATTATGCAAACCAATTAACATATGAAAATAACGTATTAATATACTGTCTCTGAACTGTATCCAATCAGTTCCTTTTCACTGGCGTGTGTACAAAACAATTAAAATTAAATTTATACTGCTCTTCCTTAACATATTCTGCAGCAAATGGAGTCAGTGAGCAAATGCTGACAAAAGTTTTACAGGCCTGTGTTCTTCCTTAAAGGCACACTGACTTTAAGAATATTTATAAGAAGCCGTGCTAATAAATTCCAGTCTTTGTTTCTCCCTAATGATGTGTGCATCTGAGACAAAGCAGTGAAATCCATAGCGGTGGCCAGGTGCTAATGAATGGCTTACATTATGCTGTCCGCTAATTACTACTGCACCATAAATAAAACACAAGACAATCAATTAGCGGTAGACGTGTGTTTGTTAGTCATGGGCAGCAAGTTCCTCCAGGCCAAGGCTTTGCACAGACCTGCCTCTCCAGGCTGTTATTTTGAAATGGATAGAATGAGTTCAGATAAATCACATTTTGAACGTTGCCGAATGCACTTCAGGCAATCTTTTCTCTCCCTCGCGCAGATTACAAGCAAATTAATATCTGTACGCTGTTTCAAGCGAGAGGTGAGTAAAGCGTTAAAATGCACATGAAGCAGAAAGTCCTTTCCACTGAATTAGACAAAAGAAATCCAACAGGCGGCTATCATCCCTCTGCCTTTTAATGGAGCTTTGCAAAAAAAAAAAAAAAAGGCTTTCTCCTCCACTTTGTACAAAGCTCCTCCAGTTTCCCAGACACCAACTGGCTGACGTATCACACTTGATTTGAACCAGAGCAGGGGAAATCAGAGTGCATTAACACTGCATGTAGAAGGCACTAACTGAATGATCCCGGCATTATGCAGCCTCTGGACTGGCCTATCTGCGTAGTTTGATGCATAATTTGAACATTAATGTAATTTACATTTTAACGCAGTCCCAAAAGTAAACTGATTAGTTGATAGTTATCTACTAATGTGCCAAGAGGACCCACATGTCTCTCGCATGCAGGCAGAGGGACGGGATTACACATGACAAGGTTGGCCTTGCAGGAACACAGACAAAGAGACAATGGCTGCCAGAAGGATAGACACCAGAGAGGCGGGCACACAAACACACACACACACACACACACACACACACACACACATACACGTACACACACAAAGTCGTACACAGAATGTTGTGAGGTAAATGGGTGTCGTTCAGGTTTGCTAGTGTAGCATTTCTGTCTAACAGGATCTATCTTTCTCCTTTATTTTCCAAGGACCTTTAAACAGATCATACCAATAAGGAGGAGAATGTAACAATAAATCTGAAGGACACAACACAAAGTTCTCGGCTGTGTTTGCAGGCTTTACACCTCTTCCAGCCGCAAATACGGGCAAAGTTTCAATAGAAGTTCACTTGTCAGACATCATACGAATCAATCTAAAATTCAAATTTAAAAACTTATTAAAAGTATTTCTGAGCCATCAAAGGTCTTTTATCTCTGTCCCGACAGGCTTCCCTCTTTTTCATGGGACAAATTAGTGCCCCTGTAGATGACAGAAGCTCTTTAAAGAAAGTGCAACAGAGTTGCAGTCCCATGATGCAACGCTCCCAGTGGTTACATCTGCTCCATTCTTTCATCTTTCTCCATTGTTAGGTGGGAGCTGTCACATTAGGAGGAGAATCGTGGCTCCTTCCCACCCCCAAGTACCCCTTTTTTTTCCCATTCCAGCAGTTGGCAGGGTGGCAGGCCCATACAAAGGAGCATGCACCAGGAGCACAGAGGGGAGCACCGTTAGAGGAAAAACAGTTTGGGAATTAAGGTCATTAATTTTCCACTTTCAAGGGCTGCCACACAGACGGAGATAAAGTCAGCATAAATATTCCGCCGAAGTTTCTCCTGTTTTTCTCCTCTCCCCATTTTCATCGGCAGCCCATTTATCTCCATGCTGTCAATTAGAGGCAAAAGCAAAGAACTAATTAGGAACTGTGCAATTTTAATTAGCTGTTTTGATAATTAAACTAATTGGTTCCCTTGTGTTTCTGCAATGTGTGCTGAGAACTTTTTTGATATCTGGGCAGCAGATTTCCCATCCGCTGGTTAATTAGTCACTTTTGCATTAAAAGGGAGCCTTCCTTAATAGCCTTAATTTGCAGTTGAAAAGAGAATCTACCATCAATAATTTGTGTAATTGGTAACCGTTTGATTGTAATTTAGAGGCACGGCCGGACAGCTCGGCATGTCTAATTCCTAATGACTAGGATTAAAGTTGGATTAACTGTTTGGGAAAGGGATTCACTCTCCCCTCTTCCCTATCCACCAAATGACACCTTGTCTGCATTTGATTGGTCATGAAATTCAAATTGACTAGGTGAACAGAAGGGCTTATACCATTCCCATTACTTTCTATATGCTGAGCCTGTCAGGTTACATCAAAAAGATTCAGATAATTCCTGCGTTCCACCCACCTTCTCAGAAGCGCCACGAGGAAGAGAATAAAAAAAAAAGCGGTTACAATTTATTATGTGATGTGTTAAACCTCTGCTATCAGACCCATTTGTGTACAAGTCTGAGGGGAGAAAATAGCCCAGATCAGCCACTAGGAGGAGCATAGCCTTAAATCTCAGAGTAACAAAGTAAAGTAGGTCTCACTGTTGAATGGAAAGTAGTAGGCAATGCTTTTCTCTCTGAGCATTAGATTGCATTTCAAACAAAGTGTACACCCCACAAGGTCTGCCTTTAAGTTACACTACTAACCACAATGTAAACACGACATTACTATAAATGATTTGTACAATTACTTACCAAACCTGTGTTTGCTCCAGCAGCAGAAACACCAGGGGAAATCACACTGATGTTTACAGGTGCCAGCTTAATGCTAGAATGCATCTGAATATAGCTGGAAGCTGGGAAACCTGGACTAAAAGCATATCATTCAACATCTTAACTATCAGCCACCATCTCTATACTTTTACAACACAGAGCCCCGTCAGTAGTCTGATTAAAAAGCACCATTCATCCCACTTAGCCAGAATACAATTAAGGGACATGGCTTTAAAAGCCCAGCCCTGAAGCCTCTCCCCATTCCACATAAAAGGAGCACTCTCCACTGAGCCTCGCCTGTAAATATCATGTTTGATATGAGGTTTTAATCTGCTTAGCCATTCTGAACTATAGAATGGGCTCATCCTCTCTGTGAAACCCCTGTCCAATGGCTGTGTGCCTGAGGACGAATAGGAACACAACACTAGTGCGCTATCTGATTAGGTGGGGTTAATTACAGAGCACTGTTTTGTAGTGGCTGCATTTGAGAGCCGCCCATAAATAGATGGGCATGGCTAATGCATCCTCAGAAATGAATTTTAATTAACTGTGTATCAGAGAAGCCCACTCAGGGGCTTGTTTCTAGTGTGTAGTGACCCCGCCGTTGGATGTGGAGAGAGGCAGGGTCCGCACCCAAGACACCGTGAGAGGGGCTGAAGAGGACACCGTGGCCTACATGAGCCGTGTAGCAGAGGAACACAACATCTTGTGTCTGTGCTCGTCATTTATATTGATGAGAACTACCTTGATTGAGAGGAGCTGCGCAACCTGTCCATGCCTCTGCTTTAATTATTGTTAAAACAGGAAATGGACTGATGGTCCTTGCAGCTAATGAGGATCAAATACCAGAGACACTCTGATACACATGAAACTTCTTCAGCTACATGATTTTATACAACCATACACTCCAAATCCCGGTGTACTCGTGAGATAATTGTGCGAACGCCATCCGCTGCCCCTCTCGCACATCACTCTCAACGGCCTTTATAGTGTTTTCTTCCTCCATTCAAATGTCAAACTGCGATTTGAAGTCAAGCCCCAATGATACCGAACCGTTCTTTCCCCCAGTTTTCTGTGTGATTGGATTAATTATGTGTCACTCACTTTGCTAGAGGTCAGCAAACATACATTCTCGGTCATAAGTCATCAATCTATGTGACCGTGGAGATGAAAAGTCAAGCATGTCAAGCCAGGAAGCTGGACAGAGAGGGATCAGCCCATTGATTTCAGGGCCAACCCAATCTCGCCACAGCACGCTGCCCAGAGAACTGAAATTATCCCTATGGGCTATGTACAGTGAGCTTTACACCTTAGATATGTGGCACACGATCATATTAGCAGGCCCCATAAAAGATGTATTTCAAATGCAGGGCAGGATGATTATCATACAGGGCAGCATGTGAGGGAGCAGAAGAAAAACAGCACAAGGGGGTTCAATTCAAAAATCATAAATGCACTTCTATGTGGATGTGATTATTTTTAATGTATGGAGAAGCGAAGGCACGTCCCACCTGATGGGCCCCACAGGACCTTATTTCAGAAAAAGACAAACACACTTTTCATTACGTTTGAGTTGTGACAACAATTACACGTTTGTCGAATTAAAAAGATCCCTTAGCAAGTCAAAAAGGTCACAGTTTGTCGCAAGGTTAGTGAAATACTATTTAGTTTCACGTTACCAACACCAACATGGCCACCACCTCGGCACAGAAGAAGCATTATTGTGAGCTAGCTAACATAAAGGGCCAACGCTGTTTGCTGGGTAGTCTTCCATTAGTTATTTTCTCAAATTTCACTAGTTTGAAGGCAAACTGTCTTTAATTTCACATTTTTGTTCTTTTAAAAAGGTGCTGCATGTAAGAATTAGCCACCTGTCAATTCATATTTAGAACAAACAGGGGGCAGCAAATCACCACAGTAACTGCTAGTTGCTGAAAAATGTAGCAGCCATTTGCTGGTTAGCTCAGTTAGCTGTACAGCTAGCAGTCCAGACTAGGAGCTCAGAGCACCCGGGAAGTGTTGGTGTTTACATCGCTAGCAATTTGGACCAGGGAGTACCAGGGCTAGCTGGTTAGCATGCTAACTTCAGTAGATATCTATGGGACACAATACATAAATGCCCCAATGTCAGATCTGCTTATAAATTCATTTAAAAAATGTAGTGTTTTCAACAAAAAAATCTTACACATTGCACCTTTAAATTGACAAAAAAATCATTTGAGTGTTTGAAACAGGATGAAGAATTTTCTTTTTCTTTTGCCTTTCACTACAGTACAGATTCTTTTCTGAAATAAGGTCCCATGTAGCGCACAAGTTCTCCCCCACACAGAGATCATCTTTGCAGAAGAGGGCTTTTACAACACAAAATGTGCTCCAATGTGGATTTCAAAGAAGCTCCTCTTTTGAGGACAAGCATTACGACAATTACGCGTTACTGCAAGTATTTGATTAAAGAGCATGCAAACGATGATGTGCTCAGAGGAGGGTTATAATATCTGGTTCAAAATGTAACAGAAGGCAAGGACAGACTGAGCGAGCTCACACCACAGACAGCCTGCTGGCTGCTGACGAACCAGCATTATTGTAGCTATACTCCACTCCACTCTCCTAAATGGCTAATCTTTGTTGGATCTCACCCTTAATTGGTTAACAGTCTCCGCAGGGCAAGTGAAAGTGGTGCTATTTAAGGCTCCACCATGAAACAGCAACACTTTCATCTTGGCAGTAACAGGCAACAATTATATTACCAGATTCGAAACTGAACCTTCTATCTACCCACTAATCAAAAACGCAGCCCATCTGTTGTGCCGTCTCCTTTTGAAACGACTGTTTATCTGCAGCCTGTATGATAACTGCGTCTGGACACTAATTAACTGCTAAATAGACCACAATTAGATGTTATTTCTATTAAATTCTGCAGGGGGAGAAAGAGAAAA
>CAEMYA010000013.1:856247-879149 GCA_903131615.1 Diplodus sargus
AGACATTTAAAAAAAAAAAAAAAGGAAAAGAAACAGAATCAGATGTAACTGTTCCTGCTGCCATTAAGGCTGAGTGCCTGTGAGAGCAGCTGCTCCACTGGGACCATGTGTGTAGTGGTGTAGTGAAGCACACCTCCAATTTGTGAGTCCGTTTTCATACAATTTCATTAAATTGCAATTGAGACCGGAAGTCAGTTCACCAGTAAATTAATCGATTAGTTTATTTTAATATTCAATTAATCAGTTCCATAATTGAGTAAACAAACATGCAGATTCCAGTGTCTCTAATGTTTCCACTTGGTCCTTATCCCAGTTTAACATCATTTGAAACTGAATATGTTTGGGTTTTGACTGTTAGCCGCCTGACAGAAAAGTATGTTTCGTCATTCTTTTGTTTTTCCTAAAGATTTGAAGCTGTTCTTACAGTAAACAGAATATTTTTGGGGTTTTGTTTGAATAACTATGGCAACATTGTCGTCTGTTTGGCTAACTTCCTGTCCTGACCCTAACCCTCCCTCCTCTCTACATCAACATGTAAAGTCGCAGCAGTAACTGCAAGACAGAGCAGCAAACGGGAGGATCCTGCTGTCTGCATGTTCGCAAGCAGACAGGACCGCCTCTTTTTGGAGTTCTCGGTCCTGATTGGACAAAGTGGGGAGGGATACCAAAATTTTCTTTTCTCTTTCACTGCATAAATGGGAGGAGGAGAGACACGGGTTGCTGACTCTGTAACAGTGATTATTGTTGGAATAGAGAGCTACTCAACAGTTACTTTAATAAAAATATATCACTTAAAGCAGCTTTAATCCAGAAAGTACTTGTCAGATTAATCGATATTGAAAATAATTGCTGGTCGCAGCCCTACGAAAAACTGTGTAACAGAAGAGAGAGCAGTTAGGAATTTGGCAGATGAATTATTTTTACAATTACAATTTTTTCCTGATTTTGCACCCAAAGCCATCGATGCTGCGGCAATAACCACTCTCATTTGAGTCCGCACGTCATGACGCAGCATGCCGGATGGCTCAGGGACTCACAGGAAACCATTGTACATCATGCAGCATAACATCCAAGCACCTGCTCACTTGTATAAAAAAAGAATGTTTCAGTGATAATAACAGGAAAAGCGGTTGTAGCTTAAATAATCTGTTCATACACTCACACAGGAAATGTGGGTTTGTGTAATAATTGTATTTCTCTAATATCAAACATTTCCTTGAGTGCTCCCAACAGCAGATTTTCCTTCAAAACCTTAAATGTATCAAAAAAAAAAGGTTAGCAGACTGTGATTTTTTTTGATAGCTGTAAAGACGGAAGTCTAAATGGGGTAACATAGAAATCGGATGCTATCTCTATAATGGAAAATACATGCTCTGACAGACTGCTTGGGCTGAGAAAAACTAACTGTACATATTCTTGAAAGATACAATCTCAAAGAAAGTAGATGGATCGAGAAAGGCAGAGATGACAGGCCTCTACACACAGTCCTAATGGCAAATTAAATTCCTTCTCAGGAGGGATATTTGGCAGGGCAAGTGCTGTCTCTCCACTTTGAGGGACAAAATGCATCCCTTGTTGGAGAATGAATCGTGATGTGGAGAGGCATGCTTTTGGTGACATCAAATGACACTGGAAGGTCAGTGGCACTTGTATCTGTTAAATGGATTGGATTAAGTGGAGGCTGCCTCCTAGTCGGCTGCGTCCTTTCATAATGCAGCTTTTTCTTTCTGGGAGGTGGCAAGCATGGGAGGTTCTGTTCTACTCCACAGTTTCACATTGCGCCGGGAGTGGTGACAGGTGCAAGAAAATGTCTTGTGGCATTAAGGGAATTGAAAAGACATTTACTTTACACGCTCATTTTTTTTTTTTCCCTGTCACTGCTCTTTGTTTAGTAGGTTTTAAGGCTTGTGCTCGCTACACTACTATTAAAGATGTTTTCCAGAGGCTGCTTTGGTAGAAAACATCAAACATCAAACCCTGCAATGGCTTCAAGGAAGAGGCATCAGAGGCATGTGCATACTGGTTTCCAGGCCTGCCCTCCATTGAGACATCTCCCTTACATTAAGGACCATGCGTGAAGACATGAATGTCAGATGAACTGCAAACACAGACAGGGGAGTCTTGTCACTCAGATGATGCTGAGCAGGGTTTTTAAGCGCGCATCCAACGGCGGGGTGAGCAGCATACAGCTATTCCAGGATAGGTTAAGCTTTGGCCTTTTCAAACGTAATGTAAAACACACACGTGATGTGTTTAAGGAGTGTGTGGCGGGCAGTGGTCTCAACCAATTAGGAGTAGTTCTCTGGAGGTGGAGGAACGACCTTTTTATATAATTAGTTCTCTTATTTAAAGCAAAGATTTTGAGTAGAATAACTAATTAGGTGTCATAAAAGGCAAATTAAAGATTTTTGTGATCCCCGAGGGAATTGCAGCAACTCCTTTTTCTTTAAACAAGAGTGCGCACACACACACACACACACACACACACACACACACACACACACACACACACACACACACACACACACACACACACACACACACAAGCATTTTCTCTCTCCTCATTAAGACTGTTTTTAGTTCTGTAGAAGTCTGTCAGGCGAGCACTGTTGGCATACCTGCAGAGAGCTCCCCTAACAAGCCATGAAATGCAGGTAGAAGAGTCCACCCTTAGCCAGTGTGGCTTGAATTTGAAGCTTTTTAGCTTCATTTACACTGAACATTGGTATTTATAGCAGGTTTTGTGATCCTAATGCGCCAGCTTCAAGGGGCCTGTTTTAGGGGGGAGGGAGGGAGGTGAGGGAGCTGGAGGGCAGGCAGAACACTAATTGATGGCTCCCATCGCCTGCACTGAACCAACGAGCCTCTCCTTTCCACTTCTGATAAAGAAATAAGATGGCTCAACACCATCGGAGCACTTACTGACATATAAACCGAAGCCGTAAATTTGACTAACAAGCTCTCCTATTTCTTTCACCTCTTTTTTAAAAGAGGAAATGCTAATTATATTACATTCATAGCACTATTGATGTGTGCATGGCCAAAAATTGCAGAGCAAATCTGGATCCAATAAGGTACTTTGCAAGTTTTTTTAGGCGTGCAGATGCAAAGTTTGTGTGTGTACATGTGCGAGAGACAGAGCGAGCGAGAGAAAATGTGCTTTTCCGTTCCTTTGAAAAGTGGTAGAAGGTTTTTTGTGAAAGAGAATGAACTTGACAGGCTTAGTGGAGAATAACAGAGTGAAGAGTGAAGCAGTCCCTTGTTACCAACTGAGGTTGTGTTTATCACTGGGCCAACCGCAGAAGTTACTGTAAAATGGCAGCTCCTACTACAGAATGACACCCCCCCCCGAAAAATTCACACTTATTTACACTACACTGCAACAATTGTGCATATTCCCCCGCTAAGGAAATGGAAATAAAAACCTTATCTGTTCTGGACAAAATGTTCCCATGCACTCCCCGTTAAGACGCTGACATTTATAAAACTCGGTATAACGTGTGTTTAAAATGGGCCTTTATAGATACCCACACATACAAAATGCTGGCCTAACCCCCTGTGATGCAGAGTGTCCAGTCTTTTTTTTTTAGAGAGGGAGAGAGAGAAATGTGTTTTGAAAGTGGAGTGGCAAGTGGCGTCCACTGTGTGTTCTTTTAGATGGATCAATAGCTCAGTGTGTGAGAGAGTGTCTTAAGAGCTGTTGTCTTGTGCTTTCAGCTGTGGCAGACCTGTTAGTGCTACAGAGGGGAGCTGCGCACCCCTGCCTCTGTACCACCAGTGGCCTGAGGGGGGCTTTTAGTCCAAACACAAATGTCAACCACACATAGACTATTAGTGTTTAGTGCAGTTATTAAATGGACTTTATTTGTCCTTTAGGAGGCTAAAAGGCGTGCTTAAAGGGGACCTGCGTGACAGCAGGGCAATTTGCGAGTTTGGTAACTTAGGCTCGCTCGTCGCAGACACATGAGTACAGATAAGTGTAAAAGGAGGAGAGGCTGTAATGCTCTGAGCAGGAAACACTGTATGTGTGTGCCTGTGGTTTGTGTGTGTGCAAATGTGTGTGTGTGAGTCTGCATGTCCCCGTGTGTGTGTGTGTGTGTGTGTGCGTGTGTGTGTGTGTGTGTGTGTGTGTGTGCGCAACACAGACAGTGAGTGTATGCTAAAAGGCACTTAGGCCATAACATATCTCACTGGGGTCTGGTAGAAACGTTTTTGTGGTCAGAGGCTTTTTAAAAGGTTAATGTTAATCTATACCAAACAAAGCCCACGAGGAGCTTTTACAGCTGTGGACAGTTGAGGGAAATGGGCTTTGATGAAATGGTAGGTAACTAACATACTACACGGCTCGCTGTAAATACCACAGTAGGCAAAATAAACATCAGCAACACGAGCGACATGCCCCTTCCACTGGAACCTGCTGCAAGTGATCATGTAACTTTTGTATTACAGCATGCTCTTAGTGGAACAAGCAAGCCAGGGCTTTGTTGTCCAATGTGACCTGTGTGCCTATCTACATGGAAGAATGTTTTCTTTAATGCATATGAAGCAGGTAGGCAGTGTGCTGTGGCCGCGCGCGAGGCCAGGCTTAGACGCCTCGAGAAGCAGCCAGCTTATCAAAAAAGAGAACATGAAAAGTCACTCGTGTTCCCAGGCCGTAAATCACGCATGGCTGTTTGTCTCCTTATCACTACAGGTGTGCCGATGCTCTCCGTCCAGCCCAAAGGGAAACAGAAGGGGTGTGCTGGCTGCAATCGCAAGATTAAAGACCGCTACCTGCTCAAGGCCCTGGACAAATACTGGCATGAGGACTGTCTCAAATGTGCCTGCTGCGACTGCCGCCTGGGGGAGGTGGGCTCCACCCTCTATACGAAAGCCAACCTCATCCTCTGTCGCAGGGACTACCTGAGGCAAGCAAGACACACAATCACCTCTCTCCACTCACAACAAACACAAAAGCCATGCCATCCCAAGAGCTGTGGGACATGAAAGGATCACAAAGGTTTTGTTTTTTGCCTCCTGGTACAGTTTTGCTTTGGTTTCTCAGTGTGTGCTTCATGTGGCTCCCATTCACAGAAACACGGATAAAATCAATCTAAATCATGCACGAGATTCCTCGGCGTTTGAACTTCACCGCGGCAAAGCCTAATATCTTGCGAGCTTGTTGTCATACTCTTTTACAGCTGCGTTGTTTTGCGAAGCTTCAACACAAACACAGTGTACAGGCAGAAAAAACAACGTGCAGGTATTTTAGGAGCAGTTCCACTCCGTATTTTAAGGCTTTAAATCTTGTGGAACTAAAAAACAAAAAGGCATAGTCCCAGTTTGAATTTAAAGTAAGCAGTGGGTTAAGCTTGGTTGCCATTTACAATAGTTTGTCTTTTAGGCTGCCGAATATGTTAAAAAACAAACAATGCTACAATTATGAAATGATTCACAGTTGGCCGGAATTATGGGGGAAAAAATCTATTAAAATCATGATGATGAGACGATTGTTGAGGTCCATACCAAACAAACATACTTTACCTGCTTTTTATGGCTGATTCCCATAAGATAACCAAACAGTTCACATCTTTCTATTTTAAAAAGAAGTTCCTAACCTCAAGTTTATGGTATTTAGGCTGTAGTGAGCAAAAATGTATGATTTTTCACAGCTCTAGTAAGATTTGTTGTGTTAAAACTCGTTGACTTTTCCCCTCCTCTCGGAACCCACATGGAGGGCTCAAGACTGAATTTTTACACTGGTGTGCCAAATTTATCTATTTTTCTACCTTCTTGTTCTTCTCTGTTTTCATTGGCCGTTACGAACAAATTGTAAAGGTGCTTATTTCTATCTACAGTATCAGTGTGTAGATGCAATGCTTGTTACGCCCATGAAAGCAATTTGGAGTTGTATCAATATCTCAACTTATCACCTATAATTACACTGATAACAATACATACCTGATAATAAAATATCACAGTATCTTATATTATGTAACTCTAGGCCGAGTTAGCTTACATGTTTGTTTTCACAGTGCTCATTTGTCATATTTTCATCGTTCTCTCCGTGTTTACATGAACACAGAGGACTTCTGTCATGGAGGCGACTGGTTCTCAATTGCACCAGAGCTGTAGGCTGTGAGAAACCTCCAGGCAGGCTTGTTGCTTCATCAGTGTCTTTGGCTCTGTGTACCCCCCCCCTTCAGATGCCCCTGCCATCTGCTTGTTAAATTAAACATGACCATTTCCTGGGCGTTAAGTCACATTCCCAATGAGATCCTACCATTTATCTTAGAGGGAATCCCCCTGGGGCCAACTTAGGGATGCCAGTGCCCTAGGCCCCCCTCCTAAAACTCCCTGTCCTGCGTTGTCCTCCCCCCCCTTTCCCTTTCTCCATTCTCGCTCTGCCTACTTGTCCCTTCACTCAATCAATGATACTCCCAGTTTATTGCCACTTGCTGTTTTATCACTTGGTTTTGTATCAGCTCATTATTCTAGTTAAAAGTCGTCATTTCGTATCACACAAATAAGGGAATGTTAATCAACTTGTTTTTTTCTTGCCACCTCACTCATGTATCTCCATGACATCTCACTTATACGTCAGCTCTTCCCCTGACCTGGAAGACGCCCGCAGCCCACTTGAGTGGCGCTTAGGGACGTTACGTTGAGATAGGCCATTACCATCCATCAGTTTCCACCCTCAGTTAATGCTTTTAAGATGCAGTGAGAGGTCCACTAAGACGTGATGTTGCCCCCAGAAGGGGCAGATGGTGCAGATGAGGTAATAATAAATGGGCAAATGACCAAGAGAAGGCAAAAATGATGAAGCTCAGAGTTTCACTTGGTAAAATACATCTGCTGAAAGGACAGCAACCCCAACCCCCCCACAGCCATAAGTGCCTAACTGGCACTGTGGAGGGAGAAGGAAAAGCTTTCTCGCACATTAGACCAGTAAGATGGAGAGGTCAGGGAAGGGATGAAAAGCTGAGAATGACATATGAAATCAAGAGTTAGGAATACTAAAATAAGAATAAAAAGGGAAGAGGAGGAGGGGAGAGCTTTCCGTGCTCCTCTGCTGCCCCGGATTGCCTAATGAAATCCATCCCCCTCGCCTGCTCTTCAGCCTGCGACAAATGCTGAACACTTAATGGCTAGAGATGCTTGAGATGAATTCTATTATGGAACAAATTAAAAACCTTGCCTTGCGTATAGAGAGGAGGCAGTTTGAGAGTATCTGAAAGTAGGTGATGCAGTTTCCATCCGGCTTCCTTTTCATTCCTTCCTTTCTGTGTAGTAAGACGACGAAAGCTCCCCCTCACCTGCAGTAATGAAGTTAAAGCTGTGCACTGAATTAGCCTCCCCGCACTTCATTAAAGACAAGCGGGTGGATCAAACACACTTTGGTTATTTCCCAGGGTTTGGAACCCTGCCATGCTCACATTAATTATTATAGGAGCTCCATCTGTGATTGTCCTTCAGTGGCATTAGCAACTTATTGAATGCACTCACGCTTTCCCGAATCTTACACTTCAACACACACGGCACTAACGGCACACACACCTTAAAAAACGCCGTCCTCCCGTGCCCTCTAAACCACTGCACCGACATAAAGTTCAGTTTCTAACGTCCCCGATGTTCCCTTCCTCCTATCAGGAGTGGGTTTTTTTAAGGTACATGGCCACACTCTTTCATTATTCATGAGAATAATAGATTAATTAGGCGTTTCCTTTATGTCTAGGGCACAGGATCGTACGCCTTCACCAGAGGGTTGACAATCTAGTCATGGTGTGATCATCAGGACTTGAAGCCTGAAATCATTTAATCTTCTATTTCATATATTAGAGAGGACATAATAGTCATCCACTTATCAAAATGGGGTATAATTAACTGTAAGAGGAAAAACGTTCTCAAGATAATGAACATTATAAGTTATCCACAAACCAGTGAAATAGCAGGGGGAAGATGATAGCTCCATCTGGATGTGACTGTTTTTCAAATCTGTCCTCTCTCCACTACCCCAGCAAGTAAAACAATCGCTCTCCTCCTGTAACAGTTACTCTTCCTCTCTGGGCAAGGCAGATCTGAACAGAACGGTTTAAACTTTCAAAAAGACACAAGTGTTGGGGAGGGTCAGAACACGCGATGCATGCATTAACAGCTTTCCCTTTTATGAAATCTGACAACCCCCCTGTGCAGGCTGGGAAGTCTCAAAGAGCTCAGAGAACAGGTAGAAAAACTTCAAGAGCCACAGCCCAATCTGAGGGAAGCGATACAGAGAGGCAGATGATGCACTGTAGGAGCTTTAAGGGTTTGAAGTTAGCAAAGCAGCAAGTTGAAAGAACTAAAGAAGGCCCTCTTTTCTCTAAAGACCCATTGTAATAATTCAATAACAGGGGAAGGAGAGCCGAGCTTCTTTACATTCCTGCCATCCAACGCTGCTCCGAACAACCCACAAAGTTAACATTTTAGCTACTAAATAGGAGCTCTTTTAGAGAGTGTGGGAGTTGTCTTGCATTTAAGATACTGTGGGATTAGACAGAGATATATGTTGTCATATAGTGCACGTAAGAGCCGGCATTAGAAAAATAATGATTTATACTGAATACTAATTTTGGCAAGGCATGGCAATTATATTATGAAGATTTTTTTCATTTACAAAGGTATATTTAAAGTGCTTCAAATAAAGATAATAAAAATAGTATTCATGTTTGTCCCCCGTGGGGGGCGTGGGCCCATTGTATGGTTTAACTTGGCCCGCCACATGTCTTTTGTGTGTATTTTACAAAAAAACATCTATGTATCTCTTTATATATGTATCTGTATTTCTGTTTATTTTGTTTTGAGTTTATTCTAATGTAAAAGTTGCCTTTTCAGACATAGGTTCTATGCATTATTTCACAATCTGAGTTAGTTAAGGGAACTTGGGAGTCAAATATCTTGTAATTTAATAATACAGTACAATAGGTGCTTGCTTTTGGCCTGTGGCCAAAAGGAAAACAGGTTTGGGCATATCTGATTTAGAGGACAGACCTGAAGTAATTAACCTACTGCTGTTAAAACTCTTCAGAGCAGGAACTGTTGGCCAATTAATCAAAAGGACACAAAAATAAAGGGCTGTCAGTGTGATAATCAAGTAATTGTTTTTCGATATTCTTTAAGTTTAGCTTCTCAAATAGATGAGTTTGCTGCTTTGCTTTCTCATACATGATAGTAAGCTGAATATTTTGGACCGTTGTGAGAAAGTATGACTGTGAAACCAACTGTTATGTACTCAAACAGGGGTCACAGAATATAAAAAAAACAGATGATGAAATTACTAAAAACACATACACGAAATTCACTTCATACAGCATCAACCTGTTCAGAAATCCATGCCAGAAGGTCTCACAGGTTGTGGGGAGCAATCTAAATCAGCACTTCCAACCCTCTAAACCATTTAAATAAACCACAGAAGCGTTTATTTTAAAAGAGGACTTCTTGTGCGCACAATGCCGATGATTGATCGACAAAAACTGATGGGCTTCATGCATCGAGCAGCTCTGAACAATAACACACACACACATACATTATATATATATATATATATATATATATATATATATATATATATATATATATATATATATATATATATTTACCATTCACACTCAGTTTAAATAGAAATGTTGAAAACATGTTGGATTCCCTGCCCCCACTTTCCTTTTGAGAATATTGATTTATTTAATCCAAATGACCAGGGAAATTGAAGTGCATGAGCCACTGCACTTGTACAATACAGGACATGTGTCAGAACAATACGTGGGAATTCTGCAGAAAATAGCCTTTTCAAACAAAAGGTCTATTGTAAATGAAATGAATTAATATTTTTCAATGGTAATCCACAATCTATGTTCTTTGAAAGCACTGTTTCAGTGCTGTGAAGCGTACCAAGAAAAAAACTGGAGCGCTTGTGACTCTTGTGTAGATGAACAACACACATGAATTTACCAGGACGTTTTTATTGAATACGTAGTTACAGTCCTCATTAGCTACCTTGATTTTTAACCTTGTCATGCCTTATCCAGTTCAACTTTGTGTCACACCACTTCTTCTATGGTAGTATGTTGCATTCTCTCCGCTTGATCATATTTGGTGTGAAACATTCATTGCTTACTATGCGCGGCTCCACTTCAGCTGTTACTCATGAGACTGCTGCAGAGGTGGTTCAACTCTGGTTGCTTTTAGCTTCAGAGGAGCAGGAGGAGAAGAGCGTAATGTGGTTGAACAGTTCTCTCATGCTGTAATCTCCTCTTAGCACGAGGAGCCCAATTAAGCCGTATGTTGATGCCACGTTATAACCCAGACACATCAATTGTTGGCTGGAGAACGGTGCGAATGGGAGGCAGCCACATCCAATGCAATGTCTTACACTCCAACTCTTCTTATTGTGGTAAACATGGAAGACGTCTTTTTGTGTGTTTGCCAACATTTCTGTCAGCGATAGTAAATCACAGGATTTCTCTCCGTGATTTGGCGAATGTCAGGGTGATAAAGAGGGACCAGTGTCAGTAAAGAACATGCCACGGTGGTGTAGCTTCATTTTCACTATTTCCACCTAAAAGATGTGAAGTGGAATACTTGTGTTTCCTTTTTGGCGAGCTAATTTTCGAAAGAAATCAACCTCAACACATATTTAAGGCCGGGTTTCCTGAGAAAATGGTGCAGAAATGTGCACTGACTTGGCAACCACAATCTGTGTGTATTCAACGTCTGATTTACAAAGACAGCAGCTCATTACGCAGTCAGCTCCTGGACTGATCCTGATACTAAACCTCCACTCTGCCGGCAAAGAAGAGCTCAGCTCAGAGGTGGGATTTCTATGAGATCGCTAAGCTCAGAAAAGAAATCATAAAATAGTGGTCTTGATTACAAAACTATTTCTATTGGCCGCAGATGAAGCTCCACCAGAAAAAAAAATGTTACTGTTATTCAAAACATTACGCATTAAGTTTCTTATAATCTTCAGCACATTAGTAATTCATTAGTGGGTAATAAAATACCAAATGGGGAACAAAAAGCAGATTTACATGATGATTTAATAAAAACAAATTAAAGACGCACAAAATATTACTAAGGTACACAACCAGAGGAAAGAGAAAGAGAGAGAGCAGGGTTCAGCAGGGTGGAGCAGGTGGAGGTGGATATCCTGTTGATATGGATGTTACTACTGTTAATACTTACATAGTTGCAGCCTTTAATTGTATAAAACTGTTGATTGAAGCTTAAATTAAATTTAAAGCAAAAAAACAAAAAAAAAACAGAAACAAACAAATGAAATGTTTGTTCATAATAATAACAATTCTAATAATAATTTCCAATGATCTGTTATTAGTTTTATGATGAATTTATATCTATTTCAGCCACTACAAACTTCCTGATGGCTCTTGTAAATCTCATGAGAATTTACCAGAAAATGTTCAAGCAAATATCATAAAGCTGGAAGTATATTTGTATCAATTATTACAGAGGAAAGCAAACATTTTTCATAGTATTTTAGTAGTTACGTATATATTCTTATTTGTTTTATTTCAAGTGAAAGCATGGCATTGTCAGAGTGGCTGTAGTTGCATCTGTAAACAGCTCAGCAGAGGTGAGATGCCAAAAAAACATTTTTTTTCACAACAAATTTGAAAAGAGGTTAAATAGAGTTTTTTTATTATTATTATTTGTTGTTTATTGAGAACATGGATGTAGCTGGAAGGTGAAAAGTAGGCACAGGTGTCACACACCACCTTGACTGAACGCAGAACTTAGTGTCGGCAGCAAGCTGAGCTCCCCATGAAGCGTTTTCACAACCTGTATGTATCAAGTGAGCACCATGTCCACAGCCCAGCGGGGTGTAATGGAGATGGGTTAGAATAATCCCACGAGCTGTTAGAGGTGTGTGCATGTCAGACTCTGTAAGTGACCGAGGCTCTCTGGGCCCTTTCATAGTCGTGGCTCCCTGAGGGAGAGAAAAAGACATCATTGAAGGGTCGCACACCGTTCAGTCCAGTACAGAGCTCAGATGTGGTGAAACCTGGAGCAGGCCCTGCTGTTGGACTGTCATGATGACGCAGCAGGAGTGAGGCAGTGGGTTACAAATGTGAATAAAAAAAATAAAATCACAATCTGTTTAATCAATTAAGTTTTTTTTTTTTTTATACTGAAATGCTTTGAAAACTATAGCGCGACTTGAAATACCCTTTCGTACGTATTTACGTATTTCCCCCTTTGCATCATAAAGCGGTGAAATCATGCCCCTTATTTCATTATTTCAATAAAAATATGTATGATAGGGTAGTGGATGGCAAGTGACAAATATTTTTTGGATCCCATTAGTGCCATTAATTGCAGATAGGATGTTTGTCAATGTAAAAGATAATTTTTCAACTCAAGAAAGTCCTAAAACTAATAAATTATAACAGTGTTGCAATACACAATTAGACAGACTACACACCCAAGTGAAGCCTTTCTAAAGCTTACCAGAACCTTATCAAGCCAAATATTAGCTAGCACACAGAACTGAGTAACAGTGCAGCTCCGATAGTCACCTTTTTCAAAACTTTTTCTGTGCCGAGGCGGCAGCCATGTTAGTATTTGTGATGTTTATTGAGTGAGATGATCTAGATCACTGAGCAGTTTTACACAAAACGAAACAGTATTTTATTATCTCCACAAAAACCTGCGATTTTTTTGACTCTCAAAATTATCTTTTAAAAATCGGCAAACATGTGTTTGGGACCAAACAGGATTAAATGTATCTCTTCCTATTGAATACTGTAGAATTGTTTCCGCAATAAGATGCAGTGGAGTACACCAGAAGGGGCATAATTACACCTCTCTATTAAGACACAATATTGCATTACAATCAAAAACTTTTTTTCTGCCATGTTGCTAGGTAAAACTCACATTGCGTTGTAGCACCTACATCACTCTGTTGGTGAGTTCACAAAGTGCAAATCTGTCAGTCAATAAGGTTCTGTGAAGTTGGGATACGAAAGTAAGAGAACAATACATATTTTGATCTCTGCCATTCACCTGAAAAAGTAGATTGTGGATGCATTTAAAATTGATCATCAGATCACCCACCACTCACCCAGTGGGGACAAAAGAGAAAATAATTACGTTTATTTAATCATAGAAAACAAAGACATCAGAGTTGCCAGTATGTACTCTAAAGCCTATATGCTGTAATGGAAACAAGGCCAATTTCTGGAGCACTGATGCGTGGTCAATTTTTGGATCAATACTGAATGTGTGAGAATTTTCTAGATGTTTGCAAAAGGGTTTTTAAAAAGGTCCCTGGGGGGAAAAAAAGGCAACTTATTCGTGTTAGAGAGTGCCCAGTGGGTGGCAGATGTCTACTGTATGAGAACATGGAGTATTTACAGAAACAGTAAGCGCTTGTAACAATGCTTCTGTTTAACACCTTGTGAATCCCTCTCATGGAACATAACAACCTTTCTCCCTCTGTCTGTCTCTGCTGCTCCTGTGGGGCAATGTGGTCCCTTATTAGAAGCAGGCCTGCTGGATAGACGTTTTCTTTAACAAGGTGAAAGCAACTGAATGGGACTAGCATAAACGAGGCAGAATATCAACAATGTGACTCCTCTGTCTAAGCCCTACATGTTTGGAGGGAAAAAGTGTTTAACATACTGTTGGATTGGCAATCTGCCGTTGCCTTATCCCCTCTTGCAAAGCTGTGAAACGGCCCTTCTCCTCCTGCAGAATATATAAATCTATCTGCACCCCAGAATCTCCAAATTAAACATAGGGGCAGGCGCTCGGAAAATGAAAATGTAAATCTGACTGGGAAAAAGCATTCGTGGTTCCTTTGCTTTGAGCAGGAAAAAAAGATCTACACCAGTGCCTCTTTGCTCTGTTTGTGACCTTTATCATTTGGCTCCTATCTAATAAGCCTAAACAAGCAGCGGCAAGGTTTGAGCAGCGAGTGTGTTCGCCGTGAAACATTTAGTTAACTGTTCAAGGTTACATCTCTCATCATTGTCTCAGGCTCCCTCGATGAATGAAAGCAGAAGACTGAGAGAAAGAGAGCGAAGGGATTGAGCCTGAATCCTCGTAACAGAAATCTTTTGAACTCACGACTACATTATAGAATGTATCCTCTCATGTAAAAAATCCAGCTGGCTTTGGTTGGAGATAGACTCATTAGGTATTTTAGTTATGAAAGACGAAAACTTTCAACAATTCAAAAATGCTTTGCTTCAGATCTGTTTTTCGCTGCTTTTGTGATGTGCGAGGGGGGAAATTCTTTTGAAGAAGAAGATTAAAACCATGTGATCATTTTAATTAGATCATTAGCCAAGAATTAAGATCTATGTTTGTGACTCTCATTAACCAAAAAAATACCAAGTGGGTGCCAAGAAAGATTTGTGCATTGCATTCAACGCATTTCCATTTTACCCTCTTTCCCTTCCATTGCAGCATTTTTTCCCCCTGCTATTGTTCTTGCTGTCGGTACGTTTTTGTTTGCTCTTTTATTGCATCAAGGTAAAGGGAAGGTGGGTTAATCTCTGTCTGTGCTCCTCTGTCTTTCAGGCTCTTCGGTACAACGGGGAACTGTGCAGCCTGCAGTAAACTGATCCCAGCCTTTGAAATGGTGATGAGAGCCAGAGATAATGTTTACCATTTGGACTGTTTTGCCTGTCAGCTTTGTAACCAGAGGTAAGAATGGGGGGGATCATAACTGCAACAACAACATCGCCTTTTAAAAAAACATGAACGTGTTGAAATGGCCAATAGCTTAAATATGAGAAGCTGTTGAGGCGCAGGCAGCAGAGTTTTCTCTGTCTTATTATGTTATTACAGACCGCTGAACAAGCGTGGAAAAAAAAAAGTGAATTGTCCTCACATGCTGAAGAAATAAAGGTTGTCGTATTGTGTCCGTAATGATCTGCTTATTAATTCTGTTGTGACACACTGCCAGCACTTTGTCCTCGTTTGTGGCAAGCTCTGTAAATATTTTAAGCCACGGTGACGTAAAATTAAAAAGTACGGGAGCTACAAAGGCAGGTGCGTTCGCTGCATAAGGGAGACCGGACCTACACAGGTGTGAAATGGTATTTCCTTAATGATAGAAACTATGATGAAATTGGAGTGAGCACAAACCCTATGGTACGATCCACACAGAATATGACATACCCAAATATTGCTTTTTCCCATTAATATACTGTCAGTAATGGCACCACTCTGGGAGCAGAACGTCCTTTGCATGCTTGTCAGGGGTGCTGTGACCCTGTTCCTCCACACAGCACAAGCCCATTAACCTTCTGCAGGCCAGATTCAGTTACCATAGTGAACACCTGCTGTAAGGGAATTATGACTGCAGTCTCTCTTCTCAGCTGGCAGACATGAAGCCAGGTCTCATCTGGCACACTATTGCCATGGCTGTTTAACCAGCCTGGCTCATTACTAAAGCCAAGCTACGCTCGGTTATATTCTTATCTTCACTCCCCTTCAGTCACATTATGGAGCTGTCTCCACCGCGTCACGCAAACAAACAGCAGCATTGAGAAGAACATCAGCGGGGCAGTCTGCTACGTGCTATGTTCCCTCTTCAATTGACTTCAGAGGAAAAAAACAGTCTCGAGCACTAGAACCAAACTGGTGTGTTAAAAGCTAACCCCGTAGCAGAGTTTCCTTGGAAACTATGCCACAGCGCCAGCGCCCTTTTTTGCCAGGCCGAGGAGAGTTGACCTGCCTTTCACTGGGTGCCAGCGTTCATGTCTGCTTGCTTTGAAATGATAGGGTTTTTAATCTACTTTTATTTGAAGCCACACATTCATGATGGCCATCAAAACAGGCTTTGAAACCGACGAGGCGCAGTGTCAGGTAAAACATCTCCGACCAAAATGTGGGCAATCAAACAGAATCATCGTTACCTGCTGATCTTAAATGCAACATTTTCGCTGCCAGAGGAGAGCAGAGTCAGCCAGTCAACACACACACACACACACACACACACACACAGACCACTTTGTCATGATGCCAATAGTACTCGTCTTTGTGTTTTTTAACAATTTTTGTCTTTCTATGTTTTTCTCTGCCAACAGGTTTTGCGTGGGGGACAAGTTTTTCCTAAAAAACAACATGATTTTGTGTCAAATGGACTATGAGGAGGGCCAGCTGAACGGGAGCTTTGAGACACAGGTTCAATAGTCGGAACATCGTGGCAGCAACAGTCGGCTCCACACTTTACACACAAGATGGATGTTCTGCTGCACTTGGATAAAGACAAGCGTCTGTCTGCTTGCCTGCAATACTTTTTAAGACCCCTTTATCAGTCCCTAAGGACTCTATTGTAAATGTTCAACTTTTTGCCCCTCCCACACCCCAACACTGAGCAGTTACAAATTTTGATGTACAGTTGTGCCTGCTTAGCTGAGCACTGTATTGCTTGTATGTTTTGTGAAATTTGTTTCCGGTTAGTTTTTTTTTTCCTTTTAGAAATGGTTCATTGGAGGGTATGTACAGTCTGTTTTCTCTGTATATATAAACTGGAACATTTATTTTATGAAATGTAATGCAATTTTATTACTAGTGTGAATTAAAGATTCTTAAATGTTCATAGTGACTTTTTTTCTCTTGTACCAAAACCAAAGTTGTCGACGGGGATTGGCCCACGTGTTGATATGTAATCATGACTCCAGAAACTGCAACGCTATAAAACGCCTTGCAAGAGGAAAAATATATTTGAAGTCTTTCTTCAAAACATGATGCAACAAAACAAGTTTTATTACATTCTACAGAGTTCTGATGGAATTAGAAATGCTGTTTAAAATGAACTAAATAAGATTTTATTTGGAATAAAAGAATGCCTCTCCAAACTGTGTTGTTGTCAGCGTGCAGGTGTCATGAAAGGGAGTGAGCAAGGCTGAGCGGCTCTCCGCGATTCATGCTTCGCTAATTGCCATCTGATTAAGAGGGTGAATTGGCCTGGAAATGAAATGCAACAGCAAATAAATTAGAGAGAAAATAAAAGCTCATTGAGTTTAGGCTCATTCAGACTCATCAGGAACAGAGGTGCGGAGCTGTATTAAAAAGTAGTTTTCCCAAAAGACTCTGTTAATGGAGTTGTGTGACGCTGATCTGATGCACACACCAACAGCCAACAATATACTAAGAGTGGTGGAGCTTTCAAATATTTAGCTCGTCCTTCAAACGAACATTTATGTAAATGAATCCACTTGTTACATGTAGTTGGATGAAATAATCAAGCAATAGTTTTATTTTGACATCGGCTACTAAATGAGAAAAAAAAAAAGTGAAATGTGAATATTATTTTCTGCAAATAATATGATGTAGGTGATAAACTAAATATATTAATGTAATCCTGATATATCGAAATAATGCAAGGATCTGACTTTTATAGAAGATTTAAGAAAGGTTTGTGACTGTAGGGTGACACTTGTATGCTGCAGTCTTTATAACACCAGTTTTTATCATTCTGCTGGTGAATAGTTTTGGGTCATAAGAAGCTCATTCATTTACAATAATTTGTTAAACATAGAGCTGAAATTGACAATTATTTTCATGATCAACAAATCAGTTTATTCAATTCTTGATTAATCTTAATACATGTCAAAAAGAAATGATAAAAAAGGGCCATCACTAGAGCCCAAGCTGACGTTTTCAAATGGCATGATTTGGCTGCCTGTTAATCTAAACCCCAAGATATTCACATTATAATAGTGTTGTCAAAAATATGGAAATATCTATAAATATCGATACTCAATATTTGAAACAGTTTCGATACGCATTTTCCACAGTATCCATACTGATACCAGCTGTGCTTTCTCGCTCTCTCTTGTTCCAACAGTGAATCGACACACACACACACACATTGTTCCTGTGCCCACATATTCATGCCTCTTCCAACTCTTCTGACAATGGTCAGAATTAAATTTACTTAAATGCAGTTGTGTTCAACACACAGTACACAAACCTTGTTAGGTTTATCCTTTATTGAAAATCTCCCCAAATTTGTGTAAATCTTTCCCCATGGAATCGAACATGGTACAGAATATCACAAGTATTGTATCAAAGTTAGAAATCCCAGTAATCGCCACAACACGTCTTTATAATTGTGTCAAACAGAGAAAAACAGAAAACCATCATAAAGGAAGAGCAGGAACTATTGACTGTCACTGTAAAATCATTAATTGATGGTCAAAATAGTTGCCAATTAATTTCCTGACGTTTGACCAAATGATTATTCGCCTAATCTCTTCAATTCTAGTTCATTTAGCATTGTAAAGCCATTTTAAGTAGATTTGAATTAATTCTGTCATGTTTCAATCTAAATACTTGTTGAATCAAATGGCCATTCATTACAGAGAACAGACTTCCCTCTTGTTGAGAGAAAATATTTTTTCCTCACAAGAATCTGAGCAGAAAGAAATGAAAAGGGCTTAGATCGGATCATCCATTTTATTTGAGTTCAAGCTCAGTAGCAGGTAACATGCACTACATTAGCCTGAACCACAGCCTTTAATTTCACTCTGGTATAATGACATCACATGTTACGAGACCTCATTTGACCCCAAGGACCAAAAAAAGGATGTGCGGTCGGTCATCTTGCGTCACTATGGCAGACTTAATGTGGTGTTGTAAAGGGCCTGGAAAACCGTACGATACCTTTCTCTCGCCAGTGCAAAAGTGTGTGTAATGCAGGCCTTAAAGTTCAAATCGCTGGTGGAGGATTAAATAAAAACCTGTGCTAGAAAAACAAATAGCTTATCATGAGTGAACCCTAAATAATTCTGAAGCTTTGCAATTAGTGTATGTTTGATGCAAGGGACCAAAATATAGTGGTATGGTCAAAAGAAAAGAGACGGTGTAGGGGGAGCCGTCACTGGTATCATCATTTATACAACTTGCTGATTTTAGCTCTGCTTCAATTTTTACAGAGTGTGTCATTCGTCCAACCACAACTGCTGTACCTATCATTATTTAACTTTTTTTATCACCTTTTTGGTGAAAGCAGGCAAACTTCTACTAGCAGGACACAGAGCAGCAATATAATTTGCCAACACATAAATCAAGTGTACAAAGAGCATTAATTAGAAATTCATTAAAAATTCAGACTCACCGGCAGGTGTGCAAATAAAGGATTAGGTAGACATCAATTATACCACATAAGAGAACATTTTAATTGCAATTCCTGGATTGATTTACAGAGGGAAACAATCAGGCTCCACGCAATATGGCTGATTGCTCATTTTCCGGAGAAATAATGAGGAAAACACCTCACCAGGTAACACTGTTCCCAGCTGTAAATTTTCACACACACACACACACACACACACACACACACACACACACACACACACACACACACACACACACACACACACACACACACACACACGCATGCAGATTCAAGGTTGTGTGCGTGTTCTGTCATGCACACAGGATTATATTCATGACTTTACATCCCTGCAAACACATTTTTAATACTAACAATGTAATAAAACGCATGCACATAAAGAAAAAGGTAACAAACAGACACGCACGCAAAGATTGAGACACATACACACTCACCCAGAATTACAAAACATGACGCACATGCAGGCATGCTCGCACACATAAATACACATGCACTGCGGCTCGGCATTCCCATCTGCTCGTGGTGGTGGAGAAGTTCTTAAGCACCAAATGTTGTGCTGTTATGACTCAAGTTTGTGAATTCTCCAACCTCCTCTGTGTTCCTGATTACTGCATTATGGCATCTGCTTAATTAGCTTGGCTTGTGTCATATGTTGCACACGGGGGGTGTTAAAAAGTGCCCTTCCCTCTTGCTCATTATCCGCCTCGATTCATGTGATGTATAATCTCTCTTGACAGACATTCATATTGACATAGGGACAGCTGTCAGCAGAGCATGGTCATAAAGGGTGCACATAGAATAAAAAACCACCGGGAAGGCCGATAAGTGAAACTAGTGATTCTGTGTTTCATTTTGGATCCATCAACACTGCAACACTTCTAATTATACCAAATTTAATTTTATGGATGAGAGTTTTTTGGGAGAAGGAACTGATACTTGGCCATGCATTTTGATTACTTCAGGTTATATTCAAAGTAACCTCCTGCCAGTGTGTTTTCTAAATTGGTGCAGTGTCCAACTCTTGGCAAGGAATCAACCTCATTATTGCCATGTGTGAAATTATAATCATTATCTGCATAACAGCTCTGGACAATCATTTCCTCTCCACATTACGGTCATTTCTTGATGGGACAGAAAGTTTGTAGATTAGAAATGTCCCTTCTTTATGAGTCAAAGGATCGCGTTCTGTTTGAGATCAAGCATCAGCATTAGTTAGGCAACTCTTGTGATGAAGGTCCTTGTATAAGCATTAGTTAATAATGCCCTTATAAGTCTTCTATAATGCTTATTAACATTAATTTGTGTTAATGACACTATTTAGTATTAAAAATAGAAGCATACACAAGTGTATTGTTTATCTTTTAAGAAATTTTTAACCACTTTAAGAAATTTGTCTACACTTTATTGACAGTTTCTAACTGAAATGTAAAGTGCTAGGAGTGTCATTTAATTGTTTGTTAAAATTATAAACACATTTATTGAGTTTAACTACGTTTACTCACACATCAGATCCAGTAGCTACAAAATAATAGCTAACTGTTAATAAGTACATAACAAAGTATGTATTAGTCTAAGTTAAACAACAACAAAACTTAGAAAAAGGTTTAACAGTGGCATACAGTAAAAGGTAGGTTAGTTACATTTGGGCTGCATGATATGTTGAAAGACTATTTTCAGCAAATAAGAATCAGAAAAAAAAAATGTTGTCCATCACATGAAAATGTGTCTTTAACTTTGGCTCACACAGTACACATTGAATAGGAAGACTAAGAGCCTACCACATGCTAACCTGCGTACAAAGACAATGCTAGCATATGGATGTTCAGCAGGAAAATTGTTTACCATGTTCATCATGTTGGTTTAGCATGTTAGCTTAAAACACTAAACTCAAACTACAGCTGAGGCTCATCAGTTTTCCTGGCTTTGTTTATAAACCAAAGTGTTGGAACAAATACAATTTTGACAGATGAGGATGCTAAAAAAAAGAAAAAAAAAAAAGACCATGAGTCATGCAGCAACTTGCACAACAAACCATTCAATGTTTAATGAGATATTTCAATAAAGAACCAAAAAGTCAACCTCCTGCATGACTGCCTGGACGAAATTCTGTACCAATCCAAGTAGGAGATGTTGATATGTAAACCATGTTGTCAGCTATAACTGTATCTTTGTAAATATGCAGTGTAGTTAAACACAGTGGTCCGACCTATCCGACCTATGTTTCTACGGTGCTTATTTCACGGACTGTGTTGCTTTGCTAACCACTTTGATGACAAATCTCACCAACGGCGACGTTTGGACTAGACAAGTGATTTTTCGGGCGGATGTAGATACCGATATTATGAATTCATTGGCCAATATATACACACGTTTTTTGGCAATGATCCCTAAAATGTGGCAATCAAACACTTATGACAATGGCAGACCTACCAGGAATTTATCATTATCATTATCATTTATCATTAAAATCTTTATATCAGCAGATATCGGGTAACATAAACACTGGTACGACACTGAACAATATATCTGTGGAAGCCCAAAATTGCCCAGTAATACTGGCCAACCAATATATCGGTTGAGTTCTAATTTGGACAAGCTGCCAGGTAAACTAGGTCTCTAAATTAACGTTAGAGATGTAGTGTTGTTTTTATATGACAGCATACAATATTTATTTAGATGAATGAGATGTATAGACTTGAAAACAACATCACTAAAAAAGAAAACTAAATTGTATGTAAGCTACAAGACATAGGGGTTTTCTACTCTGAAATTTTTGCAAACAAGCACTGCAATTGGTTAACCAAAGTCAGTCACATTCAGCCTGTGGGGACCATGAATGTCAGTACAAAAAGTAACCCATCAAATAGTTATTGAGATTTTCTCTGGACCAAAATGTTAGATGACCAGACAGATGATTCGGGACAAGACTGAAGACATTTTCCCTCAATTACAGGGTATGTGCGGAATTTCACCTCATAACGCAGCAGATCATCTAAAACAAAAGTGATGTTGATGCCAATAAGGTTGGTTGATGTATTCTTATCTCTGAATGCGTGATGTTTATTATATAACAATTTGAATGAATAATCCATGTTCTCTACTCGTGAGCCATTATGCTGTCCTTCAAACAGACAGCTGTGACCTTACAGCCTCAGAGACAAAGCTCCGGCATTTGTTTTAAAACGTGGTAAAAACAGTTATCTTAAATAAATGAAAATATGAGCAGGGATGCCAACTGTGGTCAAGTGACTATTATTCCCCTTGAAAATAAACTGAATTTCACACCCACTCAAAAACTCCAACATATGTTCCATTGATGCCTAATGGGCCTGCTTTTGCTATTCGCAAGAGACTGGAGAGGGCAATTAGTTGCATGTGGCTTTGATTAGCACTGATTCCACAACAGTGCTCGAAGGAATATAGAAAACAAAATACTAAATTACAGCTGAAGCTCTTTTTGACAGAATGCAATGAAATGGAAGAAACTATTAAACTGCATGGTAATAACAGGTAAATGTGAACACATTAACTATAGCATGGTGCCCGTGGCTAAGATTATGCATATTCTACCTACAAACAGCCTGTGCCAAGCAATGCATATAAAACTGAAATAAATGGCTACAGATGCATGAACTTGCCCTGAAAGAGGTTTGCTTACTCTGTGATCTCATTCTTAAATGAAACCAATTTGCCTAGAAATTGGTTCTAAGGCCTAATGCTGAACTCTGTACATCAGCTCCACCACACACACACACACTTACACACACACACAC
>CAEMYA010000013.1:879187-951648 GCA_903131615.1 Diplodus sargus
ACACACACACGCACGCACACGCGCGTGTGCACACACACACGGTTTGCTTTTTACAAACGCACTTTCACAGTCACACTGCTTCCACCCCTTCCCTCGCTGCAAATCATGTTTGACTTTGAAGTGCTAATTTTGGAAGTTTAGCCAATTTTTATTTGCTGCTTTGAAATGTATCCCCTAAGCTGCTGCACCAGCAATGAAATATACAGACCTTTACAATGAGGGATAAGTGACCAAAATGAGAAGCGCCTGGTTTTCTTCCTAACATTATATAACTGTGAATAATCCCCACATAGCATTTTCTCCTGTGCCATCACTGCCTCAATTTATATTCAAAAATATTATGCAGACTTTATACTTTTTGCTCATTCCTCAATCTCCACCTAAAGTTTGAGCTAATTTAGGATATCTATAGTAAAATGCTGCAGGCGAAAACCCTGAAACATTGTTCACTCTATTACTGTATTTCATCAGTGTTTGCAACACAAACATCACTTAAATAATTAGGGATAAAAGTCAATTAACTATCTTGATTTTTTCCTGTTTGATAACAGGACCATTGTACCATAAGCATATTTCTCTGTACTGTAGTGATCCAGTTCAGCAACGTCCAAACACAATGAACCAAGGCCCACACGGTCCCTTGGCTGTTGCATTAACACAAACCCAAATACAGAAAAAAAAAGGGCCTCGGTAATATACGTATCAGCGTTTACCACCGTGATGGATGCAAGGATGACCTCAATCACAATCCTTTCTTAACTGCTTTCTGTGGCAGCTGGAGCATTATATAGTAAAATAAGTTGATCAGATTGGCTCCTCACCAAGCAGCCCAGCTAATAACATGGAAAGCAAAGAGCTTGAGGGAGAGAAGATTTGGTATGTGGGCCCCTTCACTTTCCAGCGCCGCTCTGCTTTAACACAGTCCTGGACTTGGCAATAAATTGCTTTGGTAATCAGCTTTTTGAAAAGCTTATTTACTGCTTGTTTTGTGTTTATTGTAGTTCTCAGAATGAAATACAAAATTGGATTTTATTACATGTGCAATTTTCTCCTCTCGTAAAGAATGGGGGGGGGGGGTGAAGGCGCATCACCTTGTTGAGTATGGATGATCCAGAGAGGATGTATATAGTATATTATTTTTGATTATCTCTCTGTTCTGATGCAGTCTCATAGTGCAGACACTATGGGATATGGTGGAAACATTTCATGTATAAAATATCCCCCCAAAAAAAGCTGAGAGATCAGAAAGTCTAATAGCTACACTGGGGTGTACAGTATATCTGTATGTATGAGTGTGTGAATGTGAGTGACAGAGATGCAGTGTAGTTTGTACTGTATGTATGCTGTGAAGCTTTTTGAAGTGTTTTGTATTCTGTTAGCAAGTGAGCAAAGTGACTGCTCGTTCACTGTACATCTGGAATTTAAGATAGATGTATCCACATCTGTACTTCGCAAATGCTCAAACCTTGTGCTCCTGTTTGAAGAATCAAAGCCCCAGTAGTCCTTTTCACAGTTGTATCATCATGTACAATACAGTACAATGTTCTTCTCTAGGCCATATCCTGTAAAGTTAACGTAGAGCTTTAGACTTACCCTCAACCCAGGGCTTCTTTCAGTCTTGGTTCTCAGCAAATGCTTTTTAAGGTCCAGTGTATATGATTCACAGAGGTTTGGGAGGAGATATAGAATTTAATATTCATAGCTACAGTTTCTTAGTGTAAGATCACCTAAACCTATGAATTTTTCCCTGTCTTTTTGTTACTTTACCTTACCTTACACTGGGTCTGCCATGTTGCACCGCCACGTTTCTACTGTAGCCTAGACTGGAGAAACCAAGCACTGGCTAGCTGAAGACCTTCTACATTTGTCACGTTTTTCACAAACAACGTAGGGGAGGGTCAGAAGATGGGGTCGGCTGGTTGCAATCTGCAACCTCAGAGATAAGTGTGAGTAAATCCTAGTAACTGGGCTTCGTGAATGCATTTAACTACATGCTATGAAAACACAGCACTTTTATACTCAACCAACCATTTGCATCATTCGCAAGAGCTTACAAATGTAGCTATTGTTACTATTGTGACACTGAAATCGATAGACTCTGATGACTTTTAGACAATCTCATTTATACCCTTTGTGCATGAAAGGTGGAATACAGAAACATGTATACAGCTAACAAGATGTGTTTTATTTTCCTGTGTAATGCCATTGGCCCACTGCTCTATCACAAGCTTCGAGGAAGAGTGCCAGGCTTTGAAAACAGTTTTTGTAGAGGCCAAAACGTGTAATTACAATGTCACGTGAAGCGCTGCGGCCCAAAAAGACTTTTCCCATTAAGTTAACATTGTGAAAGAAGCCTCTGTAAAATGGTGGATAATTATTTTTAACCTCTCAACCCCCGCAAGATGACTTGTTTCACTATCATAACTTGAGGCTTTCGGTCCAATAAAATTTGGAAAGTCTAGAGGAGCTGCGAGACAAAATAATTTTCTCCCGATTCAAGTTAGCCGGGCGCTAAACCGGAAGTTAGCCAGCTCGGTAGCTGGAAGTCTCTGATTGCACAACAGGGAAGATCAAAGTATTTCCGGGGAGTCAATCTTTATTGGCTTCATGTGCTACAGAGCAGCTTGCATAGGGATGAATGAGGTTCCGTCCATGCTCTTTCACCAAGAAAATCCTACAACTCAAGATTAATTATTCACACTTAATATCACATTTGCATTGACTGCTTTTAGCATTCTTTTTAAAATTAGACTGAAGTGTCATTTTGGGATCAAACTGATACGTTTGAAAATGACACTTCAGTCTAATTTTACCACTTTTCATGAATGTAGCTAAGAGTCTGGCAAGCTATGTAGCTTTGTAAGTCCTGCCCACAAAGCTCTGATTGATCCACCGCCTCTCAAACATAACATAATACATGTCAATGATATCTGTATTGTGTTAAACACTACACAGTTAAAACAGTGTCATAGACTTACATTTCAGGCAATTTCTTCAATAATGACTGACCCTTACCCTGCTACTATTACACAGTAGTAAAAAGGACAAAGTCAGAAGAATTGTTCATATTCAGTATATTATATTCAGCATAACTTCCAAACTCGTCCTATTCATATTTAGCAATTATTCTGGTGGCACATAGTTACAATGAAATCCAAATGAGATCTCTGTAGCACTGACATACTTTCTGCTAGCAGGTACAGGATGCCTCATATATGATTAATTAATTGCGGCAGCCTGCCATCTGTGTTTTAACTGATTAAATAGCTCACAAAGTGGGATGCACCTTTTGATGTGAACCTTTGGGGAACTGGCTCTGTCTTTGTATTTCTACCTTGATTAAGCACAATACTCCAGCACTTCCTCCAGCCCTCCATTTCAAAGTCTCTTTAATTTGTGAGGAAAGGACACAAAGGCATTTGGGGTGCTTTAAAATGTTGCCCATTTCCAGTAGTCAAGGGGCTGTCTCTCTATTTCCCTCTTTTTGTTTTTTTATAAAGTGAATGTTTCACACAGGGCTGGGCCGGTGAGCAAGCATCGAGCTTTCAGATAAAAATTGATTCCAGTAAATTCTCACCTGAGATCCATCATGGTGAAAGGCTTTAAAAGGTCACACATGTAATAAGTTCCTATGGTCTCAGTCCCTCCAATAATAGGCCTTTAGTCTGCCATGGAAGGCTGGTATATAGAAATAATTGAGTAATCTGTGGACCATTCAATTCAATCGGGGGACTCAGTGACAGTGCAAGGCCTGCTGGGCTGCGAAGAGGTTGTTCTGGAGAGTCTTTCTGCTGGCAGGGAAATGGTTCGTCCCCTAAAGCCATGCACCTCCATCTCTGCAACGGCACAGTGGATCACTGACATTTTGGAGGCTCTTCCAGGCTAAAACTGTATAGGAACGTGTCAGCGTTTCAACTCAGAGAGAGGAGAGGATATGACACGACAGAAATGTATGCCTGAGACGAACAATTTAAATACAAGCTCTCTTTGAAACCTAACTCAGCATACAGCATAACAACAACATGTAGTAAAATTACTGAATTGTTTTGTTTGAATGTTTTTGTGTCAGTAAGAAATAATTTCAACCAGGGCTCTATAGGGTTATTTTATGTTTGTGTTTACATTTTTGCTGGAGAAATATAGGAACAATGGCTTAGTCATAGATACAGCAACTTCAAGCTGAATATAGTGTAATAAGTATAGCTAAGTATCGGGAAAATATATTGAATAAATATATTTGTATTGTATATTTGTATTTATGTTTTTCTTTTAATGCTGTATAGTATATAGCAATGGAATGTGCAATGTCGACCACATGAATTTCCCACTTGTGGGATAATAAACTTTTCCTTGACCTTGACCTTGATAATATATTGAATTAAAAAACATTTGAGTCATATTTCATTCAGAAAGGCTTTAAGGATAAGGACTACATTATAAAACATATATAGTATATATAATCAATAGTGAAGGCAGTGTGGAAGTGCTTTAAACCTGCATTCTTTCAACTGACTAGCAGGAGGCAGCTCCACTGGTTTCAAAAAGCAGTCTGATTGTGTCTCAGCCAAGCCAATGAGAAAATTAACCTATTTCTTCCTTGATTTATTAGTGAAGTAAATGTTTTCCTTAAGACTTTATGGTCTCAATCAAGTTTCAAGTCTTCTCTAATACAGATTGATGTTCATTCGGTGTATTATGGTCCAATTCAAAGTAAAATGGGCAATAAAGCAGAACAAGCATTTGGTCTTGGCTATCTAGTAACTCGCAATTAATCAGGATACTCTCCCCAGCTCCACCCTCTTGTCCAAATATGGTCACTTCTTGCTTGAAAAAGCCAAGATGGCGACGACCACAATGCAAATCCATGAATTTATTGACTCTATCCGATTTGAGTGGTGCATGCACAAGTGTGTCCGCCATCTTGAGCAGCTAGGTATAGCAACACCACTAAGACAAACCATATGCAGGACTCCAATAAAACCTGAAATGTTGTTTAGTTTATAACTATGATTACTTTTGTCAATAACTATGTGGTTGCCTGTCTTAACATAGCATATTTTTCCAGTGTTCAATGACTGTTATTGTGTACTGTTCAAAAATGTGAAGAAATTGTACTTTGGCAATATGTATATCATAATATATTTTCAATGTCAATACACCCCCTTTGAGTTGAATTGACAATGACGATAGATGACGCCACATCTGATTCACACTTGCTAAGAGCAAAACTAATTTTGGGAGAACACAACCCTATCTTGAATAAAGCTGTGGTTGAAGTATGAACCTCTTCAATTAAAATTTAAAAAAAGAGCAGGGCAGAGTCACTGAAGCTATCCTACACTTTTTCTTGTGAAAATGACTTTTTTTGTTTTAAACATAACCTGTTAAACCACAAACATTTGTATGAAATACCACATAATTGGCTTTCTTCAAAGTAATGTTTAGGTTACTACTGTATGTAGCCATACATGCTAATGCGAGCTCACGTTGTAGCAGAAAAAAGCTCTGTTTATTCAATTCATTACACTTTAATTATGGACTTACGACCAAAAAATACAAACTCCAAACATACTGACTGAGTATCTATCTGCTAGATAGGAAGATATCAGAATCAGAATCAGAATACTTTATCAAAACAATTTCCCCCCTGGGATTAATAAAGTATTCTGATTCTGATTCTGATATCTTCCTATCTAGCAGCATACAGTATATTTTACAAACACGCTCTACCTAATCAAGTTGGTTAAGCAATTATTGGTAAAACAACGTAACAGGTGGGGTTTAGTGAATAGTCACTTGTGCTACCATTCAAGGCCGACAGTTGTCTTGTGAAAAAGTTGAAAGACCTGGTTTAACATAAGAAGCCGTCCTTATGAATTAGGAAAGTAAGCAATTGACTATAAAGCATTGTCAGTCTCAGTTCATTCTGATGCTGTCAGCCAGTTGAATAATCATTTCATATTGCAGTTTAATATGACGCTTCTTACTCTACGGCCTTTGAGTGAACCACATCACTCAACACTCCATCTCTTTATCTGTCTTACCGCACTGCAGTCTCTTTTTTCTCTGTCTTTATTGTATCTATCCATCTCTACACTTCTGAAACTGAAAGAAAAGGGGGACAAACCTTGTGTCGTGTGTTACATTGTGAAGTGAATTAAATGTGATGGGTGTCCTTTAATTAACCTCCCTTAGAAGGATAATTTGTTGACTATATGTAGTAGTCAATACAGGCAGCTGATGCCAGGTAATGTTAAATTGACTTCTGTCTGCTAACTGCAACAGTATTTCCATGCAAGTCACACGTCAAAAAAGTCTTTACACATCATTTTATTTTCAGCGAAAAAACTGTTCCCACCCATCAAAGAAGCGTTCACCACACATACACATATACACAACATGACAGATTTAGAAATATGACTTAAACCAGAACAGATGGCCCTTAAAAGTAAAACACAGTAATTCAATCTGGCTAATGGGAGGAAAGCCACAAACTGCTCCATTCTCATTTCTTTGACTGAGGAACTCGGCTGAATTGCTTCTCCAGCTTTGATGCTCAACCCCTCTATCATAGTGTGTTTCTGTGTTCCCCATGCATATTATAAGACATTTAAAAGGAAAACAGTGTATATTTACTAGACATGCCTCACCGTGTGCACAGACAGGAGCTATTAGTGCCTAGACAGAGGGGGAAATGCATTGTAATTGATTGTTACAAAAGATTACCCTCTTCAAGAAGCATCAAGCCATTTCAGAACCGCATTTGACGCCTTAAAGCGCTGTGCAAAGAAGGCTCTTTCGGCTCCGCACATTCACGCTGACATGCAGTTTGCAAAACAATTACCATGCACTGTTGTTTGATCTTTGTCCCCAATTTGGTTCTTTATAAGTGCGAGTACAACTCACTTGCCAGCCATGAGGGCAATCATGGCTTCTATCAAGAGATGCCAGTTATGGCCGAATGGAATGCATATTCCCTACGCGTGTCAAAAAAGCTGCAAAAAGCAGTTGCTTTCACCACTAAAATTACGTACTTAAAATGATAATGAATAATTGGATAGTTGTGTGCATACGTTCCTGCAGTTATTTAAATCGCACAATGACTCCCCACAATTTTGGTCTGTTTGAAATATTCTAAATGTATCTGAAGTGCTCCAAAACATCCATTAGGTTTGTTGTGGAAAAGGATTCAAGGAACCCAACTTAATCAACAATAAAGCACCCAACTGCAGGATACAAAGTCTTTTTCAGGGAGTCTATTTGGTTGAGTGAACCATAGTCTTTGGCTTATGAAGACAAAACATTTCTGTGTCTGGAATCGATTTAATTTCACTCTCTTTCTGTATGCTTATAAAAAAATCTCCAGTTACAGAGGGGCTGTTTTCCCTCATGTGGTTTTCCTAATTGACCAGTGAATCTGACAGTGAATTTCAGCATTACAAATACATCAGCTGTACATTCTGTACATTTATGACAGATTATGATTTTATTTGTTGGAAGCACATCTCTGTCGATTAAGGATATGTAATGTGTGGAAAGGGGGATAAGTACTGAATCCGAACAACTAGCAGGAATTTGTTTCCTGTATGGCAGCAATACAGCAAGGGAAACTTCTAGTCAGTCTTTGGAGGAAATAAATTAACCTGCTAGGCCATGGGCACAAACTTTCCAACCTTTTTGTTGACAGGTTTTATGAGCCTAATGCACTTTGTGATGTATAGCATAATAACCCAGCCTATGACTGTAGGGCCTTACTCTTAATATCGGCTGCCGAGTGGATCAGGCAAAATTATTGTAATGAGACAAAATTTCCATACAACAGCAAAATGAGTTCATTACTCCAAGTTATATCAGTGAAGTAACCAAAAGAAATTGATGGTTTTATTAAGCTGGAATTGAATTTGAGCCATAAACAGAATTACGCAAACATGCGGACAGCGAAATGCAATAATAATTACATTAGTGTTATCAAAAAGGTTATCAGAATGGCCCCTGCTGCTTCTTATTCATTGCTTTCAAACAGAGATACTGTTTTCAGCTCTAGGATAGCTCTAGTCTCCAGGTCTTCGCAGGTTGATGTAGATTTTTTTCTCCACTGCCTGTCCAAACTGATCACAACCAAGTGCACCACTGAAAAATGCAGGTGCAAATCTAACATCTGCAACTGGTTCCTGCCTCACAAAGAGAGCTATGACAATGTTTGGATCAGGAGCAAGCATTATCTCACATGCCCTTTTCCTCGCAGCTTACTCTTGCTCTACCTGGTGGATGTCCTGGCATTTCTAGGATAGCTGGGAGATGTAGTCGCTCCAGCACATGCTGGGTTTTTCTGGGTTCTCTCCCGGTTTGATTATTTCTTGCACAGGCACTAACTCCACTGAAGATTAGGAATTATTTTGTCTTCAAAGCATTTAAACTGGCAATAGGTATTTTTTTGGCATTAACTTATCAATCTGAAATATGTACTGGTTGCACGGTGTAACAACCCTATAAAAATGACACCATCCACATATAGAGTGGTTCCCTATAAGCTTGGCTTTCACTATGCTAGTTGGCCTTTTCACTGAATGAAGGTCGAATTGTGGCACAATTGAAGCATATCTGTGATTGCAAGCAAAACAGGAAGGGGCGCTGTTTCCCTGGTATCCCCAGGTAACAGCGGAACAACTGGAATAACTGCAAAATAAAAAGACCCCACTGATGAAGGAGGCAAAGAAGTCGAAGAGGGAGAAGTAAAACAAGAGATAACAGACTGGCATTCACGCGATGGAGGGCACCAGTGTTGTGTCTTTTCAGGACTTTTCTAGATCAGTACGTAACAAAACCTGTAAAACAAAAGGCGTGTTTAACTCTTTTTTTTCATGGTGCTGACATTCGGGTTTCTAGGTCAAATTGCGATTCTTACAGTTGTTTTTTGCTTGGACAGTACCCAGGCTGCTAGTGGCAGCCTTGTTGCTAATGTTCTCTTTGTGACAGCAGGGTAACACTTGGAGGGCGTAAAGTTGAAAAGCTGTCTGTTTACACTTTAAAATGTCCAATTTGTGAGACAGTTGTTTATTAATTCACATTGGGTTTGTTAGTTGGACCAGCCACCGACCCAAAGCGTCAGTATTAGACAAACTAGGAATGAGACTAACTAACTCTAACAAATTGGACTGTTAAGGAACTATCTTTTGGGAAATAGTCAGGTTTAGATATCAAAACTGACCTTGGATAGAATGATTACAGTGTGTTACATATTACAGCATGGGTACACGATTTTAATTACAATTGCACAATTAAGAGCACAATCTACTTTAGGTGGATCCTGAAGCTGCTGTGGTCCATATCTTATGTATCCATTAAACAAAGTATCAGTAGTCATTCCTCCCAAGGTTACCATCTCTTTCAGTAGCTGGCTGTACTCTCCAGCTGTCCACTGAGGACTGCTTCAGTGCATCTTCTACATCAGCTGATTATGCTATCTATCAAGCCCAGCTGTCACTGCCCATTTAAACCTTTGTCAAGTCCTCCATGCAATGCAGCCTGCAGTAAACCAAGTAATTGCACTTTTGTAATCCAACACCTTAACATCCCTTGCCCTGTATACATCTAAAACAGATAAGCAAGATGGTGCATTTAAAGAATAATATTTTGGGGACTTGTGTTGCGCTGATGGAGGCACGGAGGAGTAGTCTTGATGACAAAAACACTGGTATCGAAAAGACCATTTCTCTGTTTTTTTTGTTGTAGTTACAGCGAGCTAATAGAAGGGAAAACAGATGCCAGCTGCTTTTTTCTTGTTGCCAAGGCACAAACAGGATGCTGGCAGCTACAAAGATTCAATTATAAAAAGTACAGAAAATAATTAGAAAAAATAATAGCACTTGAAAAAAAATTGCCCCTCCAGAAATTGCGCATAACAATAAATCCGTTAATTAGCTCATTAATATTCAATTGGGGTCAGTGGACTTAATGGAACCTTTTTCATGGGCCAAGGAAATGTTTAACACTCACTTTTCCTCTGCCTGTTCTCATTATCAACTATGCACAGGCAGGCCTTATCAGCCCTCCAGATGGTGAGGAACAATGCAGCACCATTATCGTCTTACAGCAGCGTGTGTGCCTTGTAACCGGTGTGTGCCTGGGACAGTGAAGTATAGATACTGAGGCATTTAGTGTAATTGATATGTGGTATATATCGTATTGTTTAGGCCTGTTTGTTTGCTCTGCTGGTATTCAAGGCGAGAGGAGAGGCGAAGATTGATTTTCACCGCAGCCATTCCCGCTCTCACCACAGGTCACAGATAACTTGTCAACGCAGGTTTTTGGGCTGGTGTAAAATGCATCAAGGCTAAACTCTCTCGGGCACAGTGGAGGATAGGGAGTTTCATCTCTGCAAACACAAGCCTCTCTCATTGCCGTTACCTTGTGCATGAGACGGATGTTTTATTCAACAAGTACACAGGATGGAGAGATGTCCGAGCAGAGGCCGTTTTGCATCTCTGCTCTGTAAGGTTGCCACTTCCCAAAACATTTTTTCTGTTTCATAAATACGAACAAATATAATTCAACCTACTGATAAATGATTGTACAGTGTCTCAGTATTTCCAATATTCTTATTTAAAAACAAAAACGATAATTTAAGGAATTCTTATTAAGAAAAGGAATATCAGACACATTATCATATTATAGATATTGGTATCAACCACAAAAATGTAGATTTGTTGTTTTCAAGTTAACGTACTATATGACAGAATAGGTAAATGCAAGTCCTCATATGCCCTTTTTCCGACTGTGGTTGCATTTTATTTGATGAATACATAAAAGCATTTCCACCTTTAAAGTAGGCTTCATCATTCATGTTATCAGTGCATCTTATAACCCGTCAATCTGACATCCCTCACTTCATCGACACGCTTTGTCTGGACACATAGAGGATCTGTAAACCTGCCTGGTCCCTGACTCTGCACTCTCTCTTTATAAGCTCCTCAAAGATTCAGATGACTTTGAGCTATTTTCACCAACGTACGGCATCGGCCTATCATCAGAAAGCAGACCAAGACAGAACCACTCATGCATACACAATTGGCCAGGAAATGACTGTGTCAAAGTCTATGGTAAAGCAGAGTTTAATTAATGTAGGTATGATGAAAGCTAAGTTGTCACTATGGGGCATTTTAAACCAATGACATTTACATTGCCTTTGTTGGGATCGCTCACAGAAATCAAGAACACCAAGTAATACGCTTGCAAGGATTTTACACTTCTGTAATTTTCTGAGCAGAGTAAATAATACAATCAGCTCAGAAATCTTCATTCACTGACAGTCAAAAGGGAAATTGATGCCACTTGTTACAAATTTTCAGTACGTTTATTTTTTTATCAGCGTTTTCCATAACACTGCGGATTAATGTGCCTCAATTCAGAAGATGAACCGTGACATCGTCATTTTCCATTAACGTGCTCCATCTCTTGTATCCATCATTATATCTACAATAGTTAAATGTCAACCTTTAGAAAGCCAACGTTTTCAGTCTCATCCAGGGTTATCCCCCTTTAAAAAAATAAGGCATAACATGAAAGCATAGAGTTTGTTATTGTCTCTGTTTGAAGACAAGGCTGTGGATTTTTACAGAGATAAAGGCTGCGGCGCTTGTTCTTAACGTGTCAGTTTATTGACACCGTTCTCACAGCAAAGGAAGATTATTAGGAATGATAGATTATCGCTTGAAAAAGAAGAACATTTTTGTATCAATTCAGCGGTGCGGAAAAACACAGGGTTGGACTGAATGACTAAAAGGAGATTTTCCCACATCTCCTTGTCAACTAAGTGAAACTAAAGAAGGTACACAATCAAATTGAATTCACCTGGCTGAAAACAATGTAGGAACAAGGATTTAACAATGAGAGCGTTTCTAAACAAACAACTGACAATGTATTTCGGCTCTGGGAGCTAAAAGAGCACAATGGCTTGGATTGAATGTGCTGAATCTGCTACGGCTATCCCACAAATAGAGGTGATCCTAAATCATGTGCTTAAAGGTTGCAGCTTGAGAGCCCAGGTGTCATGGATAATTCCTACTCAGATATCTATAGCTCTCACTATCTCACCCCCATTCTCTCTCTCCTAGCTTAGCTTCACCTCTGTCAAACAGGCAAGCTGCCATCCTATTGATCCCCCCACCCCCCAACCCCCAACCTCCGAACGCCAACCCCCCTCCTCAGACTGCCTGAGGCCTAGGCGTAAGGGCAGGCACTAAACCTGTGGGCAAAAGGGAAAAGAGGACACTCCCCACTGAGTGCAATTGGGATTTGAGAAAGTTAAACACTTCTCAAGCACAAAATTTCAGCCTGGGCAGCAGAGAGGGGATTCTGTCCTCAGGCCCCCCTCACGCTCACCTGATCAGAAGGTCAGCCCCATCACCATCGTCCTTCTTGCCCATCTTGCACTCTCGCCACCTTTCAGTAGCTCTAGAGGGGCTCAGCTTTCTCATTAACTTCAAACACTGCTGTCAACAGTTTTTTGCTGCTGTCCTTGACTCTGAAATGGTACTGGACTCATATTTTTGAGAATGACACACTGCGGGGGTGAAGGGCAAAAGCGCAAAAGGGATGAAGGGGGGATAGCAGACGAGGTCTTGAACTTTGATGGACAACACAAACCAAAATACCGGGAATAAAACATTTCTCAAAGACCAGATAGCACTTGTTGAGACCAAATAAATCCAATAAAACAATTCTGATTTATTTTATTTTATTTCATCAAAGTCTGCAATAATGCAGCACTGCTCCTCAACACAACTAACATGCGCTTTAATCATTACATATAGCATAAAAAACATGGAATGGAACTACCGTATGTGTAGTTGGTTAAGTAAAGCCGCCATATCAGCATGCACTTACATCTGTGTTAGTTGTTGTTTGTTGTTCCTAATCAGATACTGCGTGAACCCCCCTGTGTGCTGTTGAACTACACTTTACCCTCATCAGTGCATAATGTGTTTTCTGTGCCATTGTGTTACAACCCTCTTGTAAAATTCTTTGTTATTGTTTCCATACATGAACAAATGTTTCAGTGGCTCAATATTCCGGGTTGTACAACATATTCCCAGCTTGTAAATGTAACCTATAACAGGACACCGATGATACAAGACATTACAAAGGCAGAGCAGAACAAAGTAAAGTGTGCAGGACCAGGCACAGGATCTAGGAAAGCAGAATAGCAGCACTGCAGTTTGTGAAATTGACATGAACTCCTGTATAGTCAACGGGATGTTCCTTTGTTTTCATGCCTGCACCATGTTTCTTTAACTGAATTAAACCACTGCACTGGAGTCCATGTCCACTACACCAGAGCCCAGGATTTGCATCCAGTCTGTCGTTAGGTTGAGGCATCAAAGAACTTTGGTTATGTTTAGAAAAAAGATATTTTCAGATAGTGAAATACTCACATCTACTCTATAGGTCAAGTTTAATCCTTGGTCAAGTTTTGGAGAAGATTGTGATGTATATTATATGTCAATAAAAATCAGTTTTACAAAAACTGACACAATTTCATCTTTAGGATTCATTTACAAGAACACACATTTTCCTTTTAAGACTGTGGCTGAGTTATAAAAAAAACAATGCACAATTTGTGCCCAATTCATGTCCATGTACAGATGGCTGAGTAAATAGATGAAATGCTCCATCTTGTGTCAAATATCAAATGATATATACGTTTTTTGAGAAATAATAATGGGGAGGATTTCAACAGACTGCATTTAGTTCATTATCAATTAATACACTTTTATACATGATATTGGTGTTTAACACAAAATTATGGTATTTGATAAGATGTTCTGTCATTTCATCACAATATAAAAACGACAATAAATGCCATTGTTAGATAGCTTTGTTCACAACCCAAGATGAGTCACAAATGGGAGTTTGTGATCATTTGTTCTCATGGATTTCTCAATGTGAAAATACTGTAATATCAATTTCACAGAAGTCGAAGATTGATCCTAACTAAAGATGTTGCACTACTAGTACTGATGACAGAAGGTTCCTTAGAGGTCACACAAACTAGACACAATGCGAAGACAGATGACAAGAGAGGGCAAAGCAGCCATTCAGTGTAACAAGACTTCCTTTGTACGGGATAACACTCCAGACAACCCAGGACAAAGTACAGGACAGGACACAAATTGGTCAAACTATCGACTAGCCAAGCCAGTGAAGAAGTCTATTCAAATGTACTTTCCTTCAGATGTTGTAACACAACAGTTAATCAGATCCGACCAGACAGGGAGACAACAGCGGGCTCCATGGATGTCTACACTAACTGACTACAAGTGGTTTCTTGGTCCCCTAAAATACTCCTGAACCCACAGTTTTAAGTGGACTTCCTCTTTTTTGTTGCAGCTGACACCCATGTTACCCCGGTGTCCTTTATGACCTGTGGGTCTCCTATAACACAACCTGCAAGAGTGAAGGAGGCGTATTTAAGGCCCTATCACCGCTACAAAAAGAGCTGCATGTTAACAAGAACAAGACAAGCACATTACGTTCAAACAATGCGGCACTGCCTCCAATCCTGTGCTCTCTTTCACTCACTACATCCCACCCCCTCGGGGTAAGCAGACCTTCCTTCATGTTCAAAGATTATCAGTTAATCCAAAATGTGCAGGAGCATGAGACGGCAGGAAAGGGACCAATACTCAGGGGGGAGGGAGGGATGCATGGCTTTATTTGTTTGTTGGCTTTCATATTAATCCATTGGAACACAGTGCATTTTCCCCCTCTTTTCTGGGCATGTGTAAATGTTTTAGAGCCATTAAATGGAAGACGGAATTTTCAATGGATAGCATGTAAAAGTATTAATTGTAAAGACCATTATTTGGTGTCCATGAGGCTGAATCAGCTTAGCCACTCCATTCCCCCATTTGCATACAAAATGCTTTATTTTGGCAATCAATGAAAGTGCTCCACTGTATGTGTGGCTTATCACATGCTTGCAGGAAATGGATTCCTTAGCCATCTCGTTAAATTCTGTTGATGCAGAACAATTTGAAACATGGCACAGGCAGCAATGACATTTAAAGATGCCTCGGCTTAATTATATTTTGCAAACATTTGGGCTGTTTGTCCTCGGGGATAAAGTGCCTCCACTACAAAGTTAACTTGTTAATAATTCAAAATGAATCTCTCTTTTTTTGTTGTGCACCAATCATTATCTCCTATTAGTGCTGGTTAAGGGCATTCAAGGTGCCTGAAACACACAGGGGAGACATGCTGCTATCAAACACTTAAAATTAAGTACACACATGCAGCACAATAAACTTTCAGCAGAAAATCCAACAACTAAACTTCCTGAGATTTTTTAAAACATTTAAGACAAAGTAGAGGTGCTGAACTGCATAAAAATGACTAATTGAAGAGATAATTCAAACAAATCCACACAAACATACAACAAGCAAACCAAGAAACAGAGATTTAATTTCGGGGCAAAACTGTTTAAAACTGAGGCGCCATTTAGCTCGGTGGGTAGAGCAGTAGTCCCATGTACAGAAGCTTTGTCCTCACTGCAGCGGCCCCAGGTTCGAGTCCCGGCCTGTCACTCCCCCTCTCTCTCTCATCCTGTTTCCTGTCTAGTCTTCAGCTGTTCTGTCAATAAAGCCAAAAGGCCAAAAATATACTTTAAAAAATACTGTTTAAAACTAGAGATAATACTAAGCTATTTTTTTTAAATTGATTATCAGCTGCCTTAACAATTAATTATTGGTTCATCATTGATAATATATTAAATATGTTTGATGTTTCTCTATCAAAAACTGTTTAAACATTGAAATAATCAATGTTGGATGCAAAATCAGAGTAGACTACATCAGTGAAAAGAATAGATAAAGCATGCACCAAGTTACTTGATTAATAAACTCAATAAAACAAACATGACTTCTTTTTAAATCCCGAAAGTGCAGTTCTGAATGTTAACACTCGATAGGGGAGCAAAAAGTCTTCCATGACAGAGAGGGGTGAGCCCTGATAAATCATTCAAATGGGAACAACAATGCAGGGCTCGCAGAAACAACTGGCAGGCTGCCATTGGCAACCATTTTGAGAAACTGGCAACCAAGTCTTGGCCTTTGGCTGCCATCGATGGCAACCACTTTTTAACTTATAAAAACAGGGACAGCAAACATTAAAACGTGCAACTCCAAAATACAATTTCTATATTTGTTGCTTTAGTGATACAGTATTTAAATGTTGGTGTTACAGTCAGAACAATAAAGGGACAATGTGTAAGAATTGTAGCTGAAGTCATTTAAAAATTAGCAACACTTATCAAACAAATGTGAAGAAATAGCCTTTTTCTTAAGTTAACATGCTAACAAGCTAGCCCTACCCCATCAAGGTCCGAAGCTCCTGTGCTGCAGTGTAAACACTATTACTCCCCTGGTCTCTGAGCTCCCAGTCTAAACCACTAGCTGGACACCTAACTCAGCTAACTAGTAAAGCGCAACTACAGTTAGCAGCAGTTAGCGGTTACCCTGGTGATATTCTGCTCCCTATTTGTTGTGAGTATGAATTTGACAGGTGGCTTCTTAAAAATTGCACCTTTAAAGTCAAACAAAATTAAGTTGTTTGACTGTCACTGATGAACAGTTGAATCTGTGAAAAACACGACAACAACTGCACTGCTAGTATTTTCTCAGTGAGGGACATACTCAAATTCTGTTAGGTATCAGATTATTGTTTTGGTTACTGCAAAAAACGCTGTAAACCATTTTTTATGTCAGATTCTTATTATTAAGATGACAAATAACTTCATACTATCTTAACTGCTCAAAATACAGTATAATATGATGAAAAATTGGCAAGTGGCAACCATATTTTCAGTTTTGGCAACCAAAAGCCAATGCCTGAAGACATTTATTTATTATGTATAGAGCTGGAGCATAAAGTTGATTAACAGGTATGTCAATTAAAAGAAGATGAATTGGCAACTACTTTGACAATCCCTCCTAACTGAATATCTTTTAATCTTGGACTGATAATTGGACAAAACAAGACATTTTAAGATGCCACCCTGGGCTTGAAGAAATTGTGAAGAGCATTTTTCATTATTTAATAAATTTCATTGACCAAATATTCGATTAATTAATCAAGAAAACAATCACCAGACTAAGCGATAATGAAAATAATGACATATGGCCCTAAATGCATTCTCTTTGTGTTGAAAAAAAACTAAACGTATAGATGGGACACAACTATGTGCTTACAATTTGAAAAAAAAAGTATTAAAAATGCAATATGCTTAAGAAAGAATGCTATAGATGCTTCAACTAAGACAACTAAAGGGTAAGATAACAGAGAGACGTACTGCAAAGGTTAGTTGAGCTGCCTGTCCACTCAGAGAAAATCCTGTTTCTACTTATACATGTATGCTGTGTATGTGCAATCAGAACGAAGAGCTCATATTCAAGCTCTCCACAGCATGGTGTGTGTATGTTTTGTTCATGATAGCCCATAGAAGCAACACAAATTTAAATTGCATCCCTTGGAGATAGCATCTGTCCTTCTGATACTAATAAATTAAAGTGTGCAGACTGCCAACCATATGACTAAAAGACAGTCAAGGTCTGGCCTATATTGTAAAGCATGTTTCGACTCCATTAATCCACCTCATTCCCTTTTCACGACTGTCTTTCTTCTATGAATATACAGGATTCAAATTTGTGACAGTGTGTCCTTCATGACACTCAAAGCCAGGTGCATCCCCATCAATATCAGCAAAAAGAGGAAAAAAATTAAACCTTCTCAAAATACATACTGTGGGAGTGCATTGATTTAATATACTGCCATAAGCCCTTGCTCCTACACTCGACATGCAATTTGGAAATAAATTGACTGATTTAGATAGAGGCACGGGAAGGAGTGGGAAAAAAAACCTGATGTAAACCTGGTCTGCTGCTATTCAGTAAGGTGACATTGCGCAACAAATCACTTGCATGAATAGAGAAAGAAAACGATTTCTATTTCTAAAAAGTAATTTTGTTTGGGAAAGGTGTGTTGATTGCCATGTATGTGAATCTATTCCTCTCTCGACATCAGGAGCATGAACATTTTATAAAAGTCAATGTTATATTTTGCTGTTAGCATAATAATCAGAAAGGCCAGACTTTCATCCAAAGAATAACAGAATCTCATTTATTCCAAGTACATAATAGAAGGCCAACTGCAACAGCCCATCTCTCCCGTGCTTTGTATACTGCTGAGCAGAAGCTGAAATAGTTGACTTTTGCAGCAGCAGAGTCCATTGTGTTTTAATTGAGCCCAATGAAGAATAATTAAGTAATTAAAGGCTGGATAAGAGAGAGGCGCAGTAAACAGATAAAGGACAAGTGCTGGTATTAACAATATGGTGCACTGTAGAGTGAATTGGACATACCTCCAGTATGGCATCACTAAAAGAAGACAAAGCCTCAAAGGAATGACCCAGAAAGGGCCAACAGCCTGCATGTAATTTCTTAAAAGAGCTGTGGCTGTGAATATGCATGTGGTCAGATTCAAAATGTAATACTTCCCAGCTGGATTTTTGGAATGGGAGTGCACTGTGATATTTTCACCACTCTGACATTAGCGGGTTTTATTTTTTGAGTAATTGCACAGCTTGATGTGTACTCAGGGGTTTCCATGAGAACGATGAAAGTCTTATTTCAACAATGCTGCAATTATGGGGAAATATGGGAATACATTTTGAGCCAGTTCACAGTTGAGTTGACTGGAATAATAGGAATAGAAAACAGAAACAGGGAGCATGGGTCGAAATGGCAATTCAGAACTCAACTGTCTTTAAAATACCGGCCTGTTATGAAAAAGAATCTTTACGGCTAAAATGGCTAATACCCTCTATGAGTTGAACACTGCAGCACATCCAAATTACATTGAAGTAGTTCATGGTGCCAAAATTTCCCAAACAGTGGTATCTGCTTTATTCAACATACAGCAGCCATAATCTCTGTTGGCATCATATGCTGGTTGGCAGTGATAATCTATAATCCATTCATCCAGAGAGGGTACACAAATGCATATTTGTTTCCTAGGATTAAAAGCTTATAGAGGGTGTATGGCATGGCCAATAATGTTCTTCCATGCCAGCTATGACAGAATTTTCAACTGTATTTTGGATACAACCATTTTATTTAAGTCACAAGGCAGCATCCCCAAAGTAATGACAAATATGTTTCAATATCATGATGGAGAAATCAAAAGTAACTATCATGACTACATATCATTTAATGATAATTCTACTAGTCAGCAGATTTGCAGAAGGGATATGAATTTTGATGTAGTCACTTGACACCTCTGCCTGCCAGCCTGCCTTGTGGTCAGCAAACAAATCTGTCACATGAAGGTCACCAGTTCATAATCCAAGATTGAAAAGGTCTACAACCATTGTTTGACTGAAATGAAACCCTACATTGCTGCAGAAATGAGATGCCAGTCAGAACACTGAAGAAAATCCTTCTTTAATCAAAACACATAGTTTTAACATGAACAATGAAAAAGACTCATTATTGTGCTACGGAATGTCTTCAGTGTCATGGCTTGTTGTTGTTGTCACAAACATCATTTTACAACATTCTAATTGAATTTACTGTCAACATCATCTGACAAGAATAGCACAACGGTTCTAATGAGGAATGTATTGTTAGAAAATAATTATCTGAACACGACAAACAGCAGGATTGCAGTTTTCATTGAAGGACAACTTGCATACAATTATTCTATAGAAAACTAAGCGTCCTTCCTGTATAAATACATCTTTACCTATAAGCAGTTCTTAGACTAAGATTTTCATTGTGCTTGAGAGGGGCAAAATGGCCCCATGTGTTGCACTAAAGGTTACTACTGAGGCCTTGATAGTCCAGTATTGTCTACCTCAGAATTTCCATTACTCTAGTCAGTAGGGTGGTCCTTGAATACCTTTAAGACACATTTTCCTCTATTAAAAAGGTATATTTGGAAGAAAGTAGATTTTTGCCCAAAGCGTCAGTATTTGACAAGTTAGGGAAGAGACCCAAAAATCATCTTTCTTACAAAGTGGACCTTCAATTGTCAACAATATTCAATTAAGCCAAAACATGATGTTATAGGAAAAATGTGAAAGTTATTCTCTAAAAGAAAGACTAAACTTTATATAAATAATGACCACACATGATTGTTGCATTCAATAGTTACAGTATGTGCAAGGAGTGCAGTCAACTCCAACTCAGTTGAGTAGCACAACAGAATAGTACTAAACACACCTGTGGGTGTAATTTGACTTTTATTTAACAGGTTGTACCAGACGTTTGTTCCCAAAGGGTCGATTTCAGGACAATTACATGTTGTTATGCCCACTACCCAATCAGATGGCAGCTTGTCCTCTATGAAAGCTGAACTTGACTTTTTTGAACAAAGGACCTGCTGTTAGAGGGCTATTTAAGAATTCACAAAATTTGAGTTACACTGAGGTAACTACTATTTCATATGCGTACAGACCTCCGCCCTTTCAAAGTCTTTGCTACTGTGGTAAACCATGGCCAAGGGCTGTTAGGAAAGTAGTGTTCTCACTGATGCAACCGCAAATTCAAGCCCAACTTCTTATTAAGTGAGTAGCAGTAGAGAACCATCCAACAGGGACACTCACAACCCACAAAATCTTGAAGAATACAGAGGTGCCCCAGATACCCCCCCCTCTCCCCTTGCAGAACAAGCCAGCCAGAGGCCAGCTCCTCTCTATAGAGCACAAACCACTGGAAAGACTAAAGGTCTGCAGGTCATAATAGTTAGACATAACTGCACAAAAGTTGAAGTAACCAGGTGAGCCTACTCTCAAGATTCAAAGGTGCAGACTCTACTGGTGTACCAAGCAATAGACAGTAGGCCTCAGCCTCCAGAGCACCTCTTAATAACCATTTAATTAGCAGACGGCTCCTCACTGTGAAGCATTCATAACCTTCATGGCCAGCTGCAATTGCCACATGAAATTTGTCCAAGGTGGGGGAAACACAACCTCTCTAAAGCAGCTCTGCAAGCAGTGTGCTGCTATTATATGAACTCTATAAAGCACTAAGAGCTTAAAATCAATTCTAAAGGCAGCTAATAGAGGGTTGCAAGAGTGTCCGCTTTGTACCATGTAAGTGTTTAGCTGATGCATCTGAACAAGTAAGAAGCAATGACTTATTTGGATTTCAGAATACAGAGAATTACTGTACACGTAGCCAAAAATGATAAAAACATCAATAAAAGGTAATGATTTTAGACAAAATATGAGTATATCAAGTTTTTGGAGATGTGATAACATTGTGTGTGACACTGTGAGGTTTTTTGTGTAATGGAGGATTTTTCATTTTCATAAAAAGTGACAAGTATTTCAGTACATATTTGCATTGCGCTGCAAGAGAAATTGAGCCATCCACTTTTGAATGTCTCTGAGATGGTTATAATGACCGTGAAATCCCTTGTGGGTATTGAGAATTGCATAATAGGTGGAGTTGCATATCATCTGCATAACAAGGTCACTGATGGTATGTCTATGCAATAGATGGCCTCAAGATGACATATAAATAGAGAACAGAACTGGGCCTAGATATGACCCCTGGGGAACTCCACAATGCATCTTACATGAGAAGGGCCTCGTCATTGCATTTAAACAGGGAGTATGCAATTTCTGCCACTGGAGGTCTCTCAGACAAAACAAAACAAAAGATGTAAGCAGAGTGGGATCGTGGGAATTGTTGTCTTGACTGTTAAACAACCAACATTGCTGAAAAACTATTAGTGTGACTCAGGTAAGTTAATCTTTTAATGTGTTCACTTGATGTTTTGTCACAATGTAACTGACTTCTTCGCCCTGACTCTCTCCTGGAAGTTTTGACTAAATGTAAGGCAACAATACCTTGAATAAATCTACAGATGTCTGTAGGTTTGAACACTGTTGAAGATACTAAGGATAATGTGAGTACCGAACTTCACGAAATAAATAATCAAGGTCTAATTGTATTAGACATTTTAATGTAAAAATGTTAAATATCATATCCTTAAGTACTATTCTTAGCAGCTGACATGACCACCCACTGAGTACCGAGGTCAACAAATCTGATCAAAAATGAGCGTTTGCAAGTAACTATTTACATTAAGTAAGTTAAGTGGCATTGTAAATGATCCCTAAACCTGACTGAACTCAACAAAAGGATTATTTTCTTGCCTAGACCCAATCTGCTTTAAACATTCTCTAGAAAAGGGAGAAACAAGAAAAGGGAGATTCGTCCATGAATGTTCACGATATTTGCAGCTCACAGCTGGTTCAACAGATGTTAGACATTGTTATTCATCTATACATGATCTATCTATACACTGACCATAATCAACTGCACAAGTAAAATGTGGTAATGGTACAAGCTAGCATAAATTAGCCTATTATGACTAGACTAGCCTGTTGTGTTAATGTTACATTTTGCAATATCACATTTCTGTCATAACTGGAACAAAGATGGACCTAAGGCTGCTATGAATGTTGATGGAGTGTTGACAGAAAAAAAACAAACAAACAGTAAAACATCAAGAAATACATAAAAAAATTATCCGTAGTTGAAAGTTGGTGATCACTGAAAGTTAAAATTGAGGTATATGAAACATATGGTCAACCACAAGGGGGTAGAAACAAAGCATAGAAGAATATAGATACATATCTTAATTTAAACACAAGGTCAGTTATCCCTTCATGTTGCCCCAATTCTCTTTAACCCTTCAGCAGTCCCTAAATCATTTGCATAGATTTGTTTCTGAATCTATTTGTGCAAAATTTTCACACAACATCTCATCACCATTTCAGCTGTGTTTCTTGTTTTTGAACCATATAAATGTACAATGGATTGGTGCCTGTTAGCCGCTCATGCATCCATGTCATGTATGGAGATGTACTGTAAGGTGATTTGCATTGCTGCATCAAATCAAAAACCATTACACCTAATATTTGATCCCATATATACCATTTGACCGCTGCACTTACTGGGCATTTCTCAGGGTTTAACTTATTGATTAATGCTTCAAAAAAACCTTTAGACTCTTGATAAATATTCTCTGAAAGATAACTGTGGGAGTTCGGTCATGGCCCTTTTGGCTAATAAGTCCTCTGGGTCTCACCTACTTGACCTTTGTTCATGTTGGTTTGAGCTCAAGTGCTAAAAAGACTGCTGCACCTTTAAAATAGCTTATTATAAATGAAGGAATAATGAACCAGTGGTTTAAAAAAAAACAGCTACCATTTGACTCATTAATAGTTCATCACACTATCACAGCAGAGGCTAAGATATCTGTAATATATTCTATATAATAATACTGAATATATAGCTTATTTACATATCTTACACCGGCTAAATTTAGCCAATGCCTCCTTCTTAGTTTTTATGACTGCATATATGTCATGTGGTCCATTAATTTTCTGTTATCACTGTTTGTCCTTAATTAACACCCTGTGCATTGTTTTTAATTAAATCAAATTTTATCTAAATTATGATTAAAAACAATAATTATTATGTGCCCAATATTGAGACCTACACAAGCACCCCTATGGTGTTAGTGAAGTGATGTCTTATTACAGCTGACTAAATGTGCACTCTAATATTGCAGCAACACATGAGCTTCATCATCCCTATCAAGCTAGAAAGGTTTTAAGCCTGCATGGGGATTTGGGTACAGAAAAAATCTAAGCAAAGAAAATCCTCCTCAGTTGCTTGATTCAAAATATGTTGAACAAATCTATTAGACACCATAAATTAGACTTCAGTTACTTCACTGTCGGCACTCTGAGTAGGTGATCTTCTGTCGTCCCCATGCCATACCACTGTATCTGAGCCTGCACTGCCATCTGCTGCTCTTTGGTATAACACACCAGACAGTCTAAAGAGGGTTGGTAGGTCATGTGATGCCTTCAAGTGCTCATTGTAAAAATCTGATTCCTAAATGCAAGTTGTGTATTCAAGGCCTTTGCTTGAATGTAAATAATACATTTTGTGAAATAACATTTGGCAGTTGTTTTAGAAATCGAACAGCACAAAGCGAGTTTGTCTATTTGCAGAATAATGTATAGTACAAAAACACCTGCACATCAGGTTTTTATACTAAAAACAAAACTTTTACAATTATGTCACCCTCTGAATGTTAGAAAGTGCTGTTTCAAAATAGTAGATGATGTACTCAAACCTTGGTATAATACAGCATCAATGACATCTTTGACATCTTCAGCAGACTGAGTTTATCATTTAGAAATATACAGCATAGCAAGTGGAAGACAATAAACATGCAGTTTCAAATAAAAACAAAGTTTCATTCATCCTTACTTTTTCATTATCTATCTAAGGGACAACAGAATGACTATTCCAATGAGAAATTATATCCAGTAGGAGACTGGCACATACGAAACACTTACAGCCTCACTTGTGTATTTTTTTCCTGAGAAAACATAAAGCAATGCATTTTCTATAAAAGCCATCACTCTCTCGCTTCTATCAAACCCGAATTACAACTGCCTTTATCTCACACACTGGAATCCTACATTGCCTCTGTCAATCAGCACGGATCAGCCAGACAGCAAACAGCCACCTTACCTTATACCGGGTATTTTTTCCTCACTGTCTCTTGCCAAAAGCATCCATGACTTGATTATAATCAAGGTTTCTGATTCATTTTCCAGCTCCATCTTGCTGCAATGACCCTAAATAATGGAAAAACACTTTTAAAAAGGCATACATTTTTGAAGATAAACGTGTAGACGTGTGTTGTCTCCTGGGGTAAAAAAAACCCAAACACTTGATTTATCCAGATCTGTGTATGTCCATCAAATCTGGGTACAATAACACAAAGCTAACATCTTGTTATGTTTAGGACAACATTACTAATGATGAGCAATATTGCTACCACTAAATATTATTTAAATTGTTGATTATTTTCTTGATTATTTGATTTGTTGTTTGGTATGTAAATGTCAGAGAATTGCGCAAAATGTCAATTAGTGTTTCTCAAAGCACAAGATGACCTCAAATGTGTTGTTTTATCCACAACCCAAAGATTATTCAATTACCCATGATGAAAACCAGTTGGGGATTCATATTGTTGTAACACTGCAGCTCTAATGGAAAATCCGATCTGAAATGGGAACTGCATTTTCTGAGAGATCAGCATCTTGAGCAAAGGAATACAGGGATATGCGCTGTTTCTTAATATTTGGGTCCCATACTTTACCAAAGTGTAAAGGTGGCACATTGACTCTGATTTTGTGTCTAAGCAGGCCACCCCATCTATCTGTTAACTTTGGTTGCTGAAGCTTTGATGTGGCTTCTAAAATCCAACAAAATTATTATTATTAGTATTATTATTATTATTATTATTATTATTATTATTATTATTATTATGATTATTATTATTATTATGATTATGATTATTATGCCCTAGGTTGGTTGATTCCCTCTGTGGGGATTTGTAGTCAATAATTCAAACAGCACTTGAAGGCAGCTGGTCTAATCTGGTCTAATCTGGGCAGGGACGTCACCAGATGAGGGATGACATCTGTAGAGACCAGCTTTCCTGTTCAAGTGAAATAAACGCAACGCTGTTATTTTCAGAGACAAAATGTCTATAACAACTTGCCAGAAGGTTACTCTGATATCATGCTCTGTTCTCTGTGTTTCTCTCTTCCTGCCCAGAATACTTTTATCCAGAGGGAAAAAGGAGATGGGGCAGCCTGAGGGTAAGGCGGCTTATCAGATCATCATCCATCCATCCATCTCCATCCTGCACCGATGTCTTTTTGTTGTTGTTGCTATCGCTGCTGTTCTTGTTGCCAGCTGTTACTATAGGCCTACAGAGTGCATCCGGCCTTGGGCCCCATCGTTGTGCACACATGTTCATCGTCATGTTACACAACGTATATTAAGCAAAAAGAAAAGCTATTGTAGGATTATGTGTTATTGTTATTGTTTGATGCTTTAACACCAAAGTACTAACTGATTCAGCTGCAGCATTTGTTGAGTTTGGCATATCTAAAGATGGATGTGGACATTTGCCTTAAATTTGCACGACGATTTCTATACTTCTGCTTAAACATATACACGTCTCAATCATGAATAACCACTTTGCTTCTTAAAATTGTTTTCCCATTCCTTATGAGAGGGTTTTTTTCTTCCTAAGAGCTTAACCTGGTGATAGGTTAACATGAAGTAATGCACATTTTGGAAGTGTTATCAAAATCACTCAGTCATTATAGGGACCCGTTTTATCACATAAACCTGGAGAGATTGGTTACTTGACAGATAAAAGATAGGACATTTCATCAAGAACCGTTAAAGTGTTTCATGGAAAGCACCACTGTGGTACTATGTAAATAAAAATAACAACAACACAATACTGATACACATTTCTTGGATTTCTGTATCCACACAATATTTGCAGTTAAGGTTAGTTTATTCTGATTGGTAGCCGGGTCAAGGACATTATACAAGCAGGCAACAATATTTTCTACATCACCTAATGTTGAAAATGCAATTTTGTTCACATCTGGGTAAAGATTTGATTATGGACAGAAGAACACGGTTAATAATTTTATGAGTTTTGATACATTTTATTACTGTCTAGTGTAAAGTAACGACCACAAACTGATGCCAGTCAGCAATAATCAATAACCACATGTATTATGTGGATCAACGAACAAATCAAGCTAACAAAGGCTACAAATGTCTTACACATATTAATAATAACATGTTTCTCCTAAATGTCACACAGACACTCAGGTATTTCTTGACTGTGTTCATCACAATCACAGTACTCACCTGGTGATTCATTACTCCTGCCCTCCGTTCAATTCAAAGTTGTCTATGGTGTTAAGTTAACAATTGCAGCATGCTAACAGTGCGTTTAGACACCAACAGATGGCGCGTTTTGACTTATAGTTTATTATCTAATGTTTTAAATAATTATGTGAGATTGTTTACGGTGTATTTCCCTGCTATAATGACATGTATTCTTTGGTGAAAAGCAAATTAAAACTTGAACGACACAACATAACTTTTTTTAGCTGAACAGTTAGCCAAACAAGGACATAACGCCAGTAAATGTCTTCACTGCAGTAGTACTAGCCCACCGGCTGAGCGGCTACGTAAGCACTGTTTGAACTCGATTGTAATTGGCCGAACTTGCTGTCAATCATAAACGATATCATATTATTGGTGCACATAGGCACTGAGGGCGGCGAATGAAATGCATTGATCTATTTTTATTTCATTTTCTATTTTCCCATTCACTTTTTTAGCATAATTTTATTTGACCCTTTTCCTATTTTTTGACCATATTTTATTGTCACTGTGTTAATGTTTTATGTCTCATTTTATGTGAAGAAGTGGCACTCTAAAAAAGATAAAAACTGATTGTGATTAATTACCATAAATTTGATCATCAAAAATAAAATAAAAAGCTAATTAAATCATTCTCAATATTCAGCCAAAATGCAGGAGGGCCTACCCAGATTTTTTGATCCAAAACACATAAATATTGACCTGGCACAAGTGAATGGACTAAATGAGAAATCAGTTTAATGTTGTGAAACTTTGCAGTGTTTGAAAATAATAATGATTTAGTAGAAAATTTAGAAAGTATCATAAACCCTTATTCATTTCCCGATTTATTTCTAAAATGGGAAAAGAAGCCACCAAGAAGGCTGAGGACGAGATCACTTTGAGATATTAGAAATTCAAATTTGTTGTAATTTTTGATATTGATTTATTTTGTCTCCTCCAGTTGGGCCTGGATTCTACCCTCCTATGACCCGTCAGCTGTCTTTACCAGTGGACCCAGAAGGATGGGGTATGGACACTTCCTTCTCCATGACAAACGGTGCTGAAGCTATCAACGTCAAAGTAAAAGGCATTGTACGTGGCAAAAAAAGCAGCCTGATGGCTCAAGTCATACCCATATATGGCTTCGGGATTTTTCTTTACATCTTCTATATCATCTATAAGGTAATTACTGCATGGTATGCAGGCTATACACTTCATATAAAGCACCATTTATGACAATACAGTGTTATCATGCAGCTTTACACTATATCTGTCTGTGTCATATAAATACAGCATAACGAGGGATATCACAGGGAAATCTGTGACAACACTGTGTATCTACTCCACATGCACTGAAGATTCCTCTAAATTATCAATAAACGTTGCTATGCTGTATAATATTTTTTATGTTTGCAGTTGACTTGTAGGGGGAAGAATACTAAATCAGAAAACTACACTACAGTCGCTAAGGAGAACAAGCAGAGCAAGATACGTAAGTACCTTCAAGTGTAATTCCCCCCAAAATGTTTTATCAGGCCTGGGGTTCCTACTGATATAATAATATAATACTAATATATATGTTTGATGTTTGGCTTTTTCTTAACAAATAATCATTAATTAGTGCTATTGAGTGTCACAGTAAAAGAATAGCCAAATTTAAAGGGAGTTCGGTATACATTTACATGTCGGGGTTTAATTTGTTGCTATTCACAGATGTTTTCTCTTGTCATTCTTGTAGTAAACGAACATGAACTTGCCAGGCTTCAGGAGAGGCTCCTGCACACAGAAAGGATGATGGAGAGGATTGTCTCTGCAAAGAGTCGAGGTTCTGGGAGGTATACACTTGACATCCTAGTTTCCACTGCCCACAGCACAGGAAAAAAATGAGTTCACACTGGGATAAATCAGCTTAGACCTGGCATGCAAATGAAGGGGCTGAAAATGAAAGGGAAAATTATTCTGAGGTGGAAAGGCCACTGGCATATTTTACTTGACAGCTTCTCCTACTACTCTTCTTTAAAAGTCCTTAAGTCACATTATAGCGCGGGTTATGTGAAGGAAACTGATGTGTAAAGAAGAAAACATGATTTTGTTACGAGGTTGTTGGATAAGAATCATGTCTCTTTTGGGCATACTAATACAAAGTACATCCTAAGTATATACTTGATTTTTATTAGACACAACTGATTTATAAAGAAAGCATCTCTAATCAGGGCCTCCACTCACTCAGATCCAAAAATCAGAGCGATATACCCTTGCCTTGCCATCTTGCCTGACTCTCATTCCATATCTGTGTTGCTCCCCAGTGGCAGAAGGAGGAAGAGTAAAACTTCAACATCAAAGAAGGAGGAGAAATTACTCCGGCAGCTCAGACAGATCACACAGCTGATGCAAGAGGGCCGGTTGGAGGCAGCCTCCCCAGAGATGGAGGCTGAGCAAGTCCCCTACGGAGCAGACTGGGAAGGTACACGCCTAAATCTGAACCTCAAAACTCCTCGAATGAAACTCGCACTTGTTGCAGATTTTACCTTCAGATCAATCTAACACATTTTTATTTGTACTGCAATGCAGGCTACCCAGTGGAGACCTACCCAGTGTATGACGACGACAACGATGACGATGAACGACAGAGATTTAACTCTTTTATCCTGGAGGAGCCCCGAGTGCAGCCCACTGCCGAGGCCCTGGCAGAGAGGATGGAGCAAGAGGAGGAAGAGGTCAGGGCACGGAAACTATCCATAGTGAGAGAGGTGGATGAAGAGGACGAGGACGAAGAGGAGGATGGGGAGGAAGAGGAGGAGGAAGATGAGGATAAAGAAGAAGAAGAAGAAGAAGAAGTGGAGGCAGTGGCGGAAGAGATGCAGGAGGAAGAGGAGGAAGAGGATGAAGAAGGGGTAGCGGAGAAAAGGCTCCTGCTCAGTCTTCCTTCGTCAGAGCCTGCTGCGGAGAAAAGGCAGGAGAGACTTGGGTTGGAGGTGAGCAACGAGCTGCGGTGTTACATTGGAGGGAAAAAGCAAATAAGCTTTAGTGACCAGAGAGACGTGTTCCACTACCCGAAGGAGGAATATTATGAAGGGGAGGAAGAAGAGAAGGAAGATGAGGTGGAGGAAGAGGAAGAAGACGAGGGCACAGAGGCGGAAGAGGAAGAGGAAGCCGACGACGATGATCCGGTGATGGAGGCAGAGAGCCTGCAGTTCAGCTGTGAGGGTGGTCCCAACCCGGAGGAAGAAGCAGAGCAGGAGAACGAGGAGTTTCTGTTCATGTCAGCGGCCGTGGAGGGCGATGGTGGGATCCAAGCAGACGTGCCGAAAGAAGTGAGCGGGCTGAGGATGAGGACCAGGAGAGAGACATAAAGGACTGTTCCAACCAACCTGAAATTAGCTTTTTGAATATTTGTTAAAACATGTTCCTCAACAGCACAATTTTACACCCATAAATAATGTAGGCTTAGAGAATAGGTGACAGTACAAAGACAAAGACAAGACTTACGCATTTTCACATTCACCCCATATTTTCCAACTGAATATGTGCAGTGTGCTTAAGTTGTGAGGTGTAATATAACAGAATACCATCTTTCTAAATAAATGTCCCTCTGAGTTGCAGTGTCTTTGTTATGCTTTCATTGCAGTGCACGTCTACAGTTCACGAGTACTTAGGTTAAGCCAGTTTACTGTGATCATTTTATGGCCTAGTATCATAAGAACTCTGAGAATTTTTCCCCAATACGCTGGCAGATCGTTTGCCTTGAAATCAGCTAGTCTGTCCAGACCCATGATTTATCCTATTTCCTGTTGAACCTCTTCCCAGTATGTTTGTAATTTAGGACAGTCCCAAAATATGTCCGAAAAAATCTCCCACTAAGCCACATCCCCTCTTGTCAGAGAGGAGATGAATCAGAATCATTATTGGAAACGACTACTCTCATTCTCAACTTCCAACAAAATTCTTTACAAATTTATGCCAAGATATTTAAGACTCTTCCCAGTCATTAGATTTCATTATCATATTGACCTCCAATTCCCATTTTACTGTTTACATCTAATATATCATCTGTTGAGTCTATTTGAACACCTTTAGATGAGAAGATTTTATTCCAAAAAAGAGTTTTAAAACTCAATGTGTTCTACAAATTATAGCCCCTGAAAGTTGATATGTATATTTTTTATGTATAGTCTCTTTTTGTATTTCCATCTTAAATTTCATGTATACAAAAAGTGTGTTCAAAATATGCTGGATCTCACATTTCACCTTCTCTCTAGATTCACCTCAGGTGAATCCAAAGCACCTGTGTGGATGTCCAGAGCCATTAAAAAGATTTAGGGGAATATGGCCTTAAAGTGAAAGTGACGGCTCCTTTGGTTGTTTGTTTTTAAACCAAGAAAGGCTTTAGTCTCCACATTGACCAATTCTGTCGACCTCCACAATTCCACCATCCCATGTCACCTGTATATGACAATATTGTTGTGACTTTTGACTCAAAAAATGTGTTAAAGTTTGTACAGAAGCCATGTGGCTCCACAGCAGGAACAAAGAGGCTGTTTTACAATTTAAACATGTGAAAGAGTAGTTGTCTTCGTTCAGACTGAGGGCAGAAGTGGCCCAAATCAGAATATTTTATTTGCTCATATGCAGTGTGACTTTTTATTAAATTTTTTTCCCCCAGACAGTTTGAACGGCACAAATCACATGAAACCTTGATCATTCAATTCTGGTTGCAGTGCCGGACATTTTAATGCAATATCTACCTCCATCTAGTGGTTAAATATGGCTTCACTCTTGGGGTATGCCCCCTATTGCAGTGATGCAGCTTAACAGAATACACAGCAACGCGATAAATAACATCCAGCGAGCATTGCAAATAGACTCCCAGCAAGAATGATCATAGAAATATAAACCCTCCAGGGCACACACATACAGAGAGAAGCACAGCAGGCGAGAAGATGATGGAAGAAGGCTTTTCCAAAACTGGTAGCAGAGCAAAGCCCATGTCAGTATATCTAGCAAATGTCAGCATGTGACTGGAAGGATGTGTTAAAAGATGTTTCAGTTGCCACAGGAGCAGAACTTCGACTTCAGATGTCCTGCCAACATTAAGCCACTCGCTGCTTTTTTGTATCGCTGCCTCTAGGATGTGATGGATGTGATTAAGTTACACTTTATTAGACACTGGAGGGAAATTGGTCTTTTGCGTTTGATCCATTCTCTCTGTTTAGGAGCAGCAAACTGCCACAACGCAGAGGTCAGGGACTAACTCCAGTCGTCAGGTAAGTGCGTTCCATGGTCAAAGGCAATTATGTCTTTCAATACTACTTGAGAAAAGAAAATGTTGCACTTGTAATGACATTATAATGGACAGAACAGTCTGAAACTGTCACTATGATTAGAAATTGATACAAAAGGATTGCTACAATCAATATTGAACCAAAAAGCCAAACATTTCAGTTTGCTGTGTTTCTCCACAGGGACGTTTAGGAAAAATGGTTCAATATCTGTAACTTAGTAAAACAGTTTGTCGGCACAGGCAGTACAATTGTTCTCATCAGGCCTCATTGTCCCTGCAGCAAACATGGAACATGACAGTTGACCAAGAGACCCTTCTCTTTGGACATTCTTACTTGTCACACTCAGGTTTAACCGGAAACAATAATGGCTGCAATTCATTTAGATACTCCAGCTCCAGCGCCCCACTGGCTTGACTTTTTAGCACACCTACATATGAAAAGCCACAATTAATATAATCATTTGCAGCTGTTCTTCTTTTGGTAGTCACAATGTCAGCTGAAGGAAAAGTCTACTTAAAAACATCTTTTTTCTGACATTTGATGGAAATTTAAATTGTCATTTTATATTGACTGCTTTCCTTACTTCCTTTTTTTTCAAGACTTTAAAACTTTCAAGATTTTTTTTAACACAAGCACGAGTCAATGAATGGGTATCGCAAACTTCTACTGTAGAAATGTCAAAGACACCTTTCTGGTCACAACTATGGTTATGGTAAGGTATGAGTCTGATAAGGTATGGTAAGGTATGAGAATGGTATGGTATGGTATGATATGGCATAGCATAGTATGGATTGGTATGATATGGTATGGTATGGTATGGTACATTACAGTACAGCAAGGTACAATAAAATATGGTTTGGTATGGTATAATACAGTATGCTACAGTATGGTAAGGTATGAGCATGGTAAGGTATGAGTATGGTACACTAGTCTTGGATGTTTTGTCTTTTTGAGAGAAACAAACACACTTTTTGACTTACTGAAGTTTTATTTTTTTCCCCATGATCAAAGGACTGTGTCTATACCACCATAGTAAATTGTACACCATTTACTGTACATTACAACGAGAGCACTAAAAACAGAAAGTGACAGAACCTTTGGTTCCTGGACACATGTATGAAAAGCAGACTTTACAGCAAGAGTATCAACAATTTTAAAATAGAAATTTAAAATAGTTAGAACACAATTGAGTACAAGAATAGCACATTTGATAAAGACTTCCTCATTACCAACAGTAACAACAGCGGTATCAGAGATTGTTCTTTGCCTTCATTCAGCATTATTTTTTTTAAAGGTCGTAAAATACAAAATACTGTCATATATTTGAGAAAGTATAATTCCCCGTAAGGAGCGAGAGGAATACAATTTTGAGTAAAAATGTGAACAGCAATAAACCACATGATATAGAAACATACGACCAGTCAGATGAGGAATGTAACAAACTCCCCCTCAGTGGAGCATAAAATTAATCAAAGATGTAAAGAGCAAGAAATTAAATATGCAAGTGTTGAAGCAGATTCGTACTGTTACTGTGTGTTTGTTGGCAGTAGGTCAATCTGTTTTCAGTTTGTTTTTTCCCAGGAGGAGATATCAGAAGATATGAGCACAACTGTGAGCCTGAATGTCTTGGATATTTTATCTGTGGCATGATTGACAGTACAATCTAAATAAATCCTTTGCTTTTAGTGTAACGTGTTTTCGGCCCTTAATGCAATTTAAATATATTTGGACTGAAATAACTGAAATGTTGTCAAGTGGATGTGAACTTTGGATTATTATCTTCTGGAGGTGCTGCAATTCCAGCTACTTAATCAGTCTAAACAAACTCTGCATCAGACATCTGAATTCAAAGTGGCTACAGAGAAATGTCTCATGTGAGGACGGCAAGAGTAGCAAAGACCAATTCAATTTCAGCTCATTTCTATGGCCAAAGCGTAACACTGGAATTAGTCTTCAAAGGCACAATAAAGTATGTACAGCTATATCTCATCCACCACAGACTTCAAAATAAAGTGCACCATCATCCTATACATTCACATACATGACACTGTGACACGATATTGTATATGGTACATGGCACAGTGTAACATGCCTTTGCCCTGTTCATGTCCAATGTCACTAATTTGTTTTCTTGTGGATACAAGACATTTTCCTTACTGTGATGCTAATTCATGTGCTTTGCAGGTCCGTTGAGACAATACTGCTGAAATCGTTTGCGAATGGTAACAGAAAAACAAAACTAACATGTAATAAATACATAAATAACAAAATAAATATATTGTGACGTGCATGTTTGTTTTAATTCAGTAACTATATAAGAAGTAGTCATGCTTGAGCAAAATTGTGACACTGTGTTTCTTGTGTGGCGGATTACATAAAATCCAACTTTTAAAACGTACAGATGTGTAATTGTTAGTTATAATTTACAGAGAAAGAAATGTTAAATTTCTCTAACTACTACATAAAGGAACAGTGTTTGTTTTTATAATGCCGGTACAGTACAAAATGATTATAGTTATCAAAACAAACAAAGTTGATTTTGAAAGTGGATAACTCTTTGTGCTTGTTCTCTTCCGTTGACCAAGTCCATCCCAAGGTCCCCTCCCCCCCAATGCACACACATACAGACATAAAACTTGAGGCCCATAAAGCATTTTGGGATATGCAGGACTTCCAACATACTGGGTAATTTGGATATATCTCAAACCTGCCCTAGAGATACATTAACAGCCCTTGTTGAGAGGACAGATGGACCAGTTCTCCACTGAACTTCAGGCTGGGATCTATTCACAGGCCAGCTTGCTGTCAAAGCTGGAGAGCGCAATGGCAAAGGCTTGCAGGGCACACATTGGGTAGTTATAGTCCATGGTGAAGACATCCTCTGCCACACGGCCGAACTGCATCACAATGTAGTCAGCTGCAAAGGAGAAGGACCAGGACACACATTTTGGATACACTGCTTGGAAACAATACTGTGGAATAAAAACTAATGAAACGAGTAATTCATCCGTAACAAATAACTACAGGCAGAGAAGATTGCATCTGAGTTGATTTTGCAGCTTTCCCCTCCTTACTTAATTAAAATGCATCACATAAGTCATTCCTAGTATCCCAGTCCTACTGTTTTATTCATCTTTCCTTAACATGTGGTGGTGTGAAGTCTCATTTTGAAAGATCTGCATTTAAGTTCACCCTGGTCTACACTTTCCTGTGTATACATTCAGAAGTAAGATCTTTTCCATAGTTTTTAAAATATTTAATATAACCATGAAGATGTTCAACAGTCAAATAAAATGGTTGTTCTGGCAGGCAAATGATTAAGGCTCTAACCATATAACCAAAACATCCGTGATGTTCCCCCCCTTTCCACCTTTATACTGTCTGTGCAAGAGATGAAATAAAGTTTGTAATGTTTTTTTTTATTTAATATCTTCATGGTTATATTATATTACATATAGCTTGTTTTTGTACTTATTAATATCATTCATGCATTTTGTAATATCCCATTTGTTTAGTATTGAGAACTGTAGGTTACGGTATTGTTATAACACATTTATAGCAAATAGCATCCTAAAAAGAAAAAGTGTGCCTTGTTACTTTACTTGGTGCATATTAGTGAATGTATTTCAGCACAAATACTATAATACTTTTTTTTTATATGTATTGCCAGTTCACAACAAAAGTGTACTTATGATTCTTTTTATTGTCAAAATAAAAGTAGCAAAAGTAGGTGGTGCTATCATTTTTTCAACCAGTGTGAATAAGAGTCAAGTCAATTGTATATATATATTGCCAATTTGGAACAAAAGTTATATTATTATTCTTTTCATTTTCAAAATAAAAGTCAGAAAAGTAGAGGTACCATTGTTTATTTGTCGATTTATTTATTTGGATATTCATTACCTGCAACCCTCTGACTGAGAATGATTGTTAGATTCGACAAATAATAGCAATCAAGAGTAATAATATAACTTTTCTTGCAAATTGGCTATATATAAATAAAATTGACTTGACTCTTACTCTCACAGGTTGAAAAAACTGACCAGTTGTCACTTTTAGCATCAGGTCAACTTGTTGCGTATTATCATTTCTGTCATTTAGTATAAGAATAACTGGGCACATATACAAAACACCAACACTGTGTAGAGGTAACGAACTCACGGTCATTGTCGTGAATGATTTGGAAATTCTTGACGGAGGCCTGAGTGACCCTGCCGTGGAAGTTGAGCACGTAGGATTGTGTGTCATCATTCCACACAGGCGTCTTGTTGTGAAGTTCAATCACGCTCTCTGTGCTCTTGTTCTGCCACCTGGCCAGTAGTGACTCATGGTCCTGTAATGAAGAGGAATAGAATTTCGAATGAGGACATCGCAGACATCAGAGCAGTTCCATTAGAAGTTGAATCAGTTAGCGCAGGTGTGGCTTTCGAGAAGTAAGGGAGCACATACATTACGTGGACGAATGGACACTCTCTCGTGGTCCATGTTCATTCCAGGAATGATGACGCTCATTTTGCGAGGTCCTTTGAATCCTAAGACATTGGTTTCCTAGAGTTAAAAGAAGATAAACTGTACATTATCTTAAATATCAAATATGTTACTTTTTATCTGAAACTACATCAAATCAAAATGCACAATATTTTTATCACACCAGGAGACACATTTACATGTATTGACCTGAAGAGTTATACTATGAAAATTAACAAATGTTATGTTACTGCTGGCCCATTAAAAGTGAGCTCTGACTGCAATAAAGGATAAGATCATTCTCCTTAATAAATATATGACTGTTTTTTTGAATGCATGCCCTGACTCCTCAGTTATTTAGATGGATGTCTTTTTCTGATTATATGAGCAAGACTTTTGAAAAAGGATTCTCCATTTCAAAGGCCACCAGACGCATTAACCTGGATGATGTTTTTTCAAAGCCAATAAAATCACACATACTTCTCATATTAAATCAATAAATCATAATCATTGTTAAGTGTTTTTTTGTCATTACTTTGCAAGTCGTTATCAAGCATCATCTCTATACATGTAATCACATGTATATTATTGTCAATATTTGACAATATTTGTTAGGATATTAAAAACCAGAGTAAAGTTTGGGGTTAAGGAGCATTTTGACCGACTCACATAGCAAATGGCTGCTAGCTCTTGGCGCAGGTTGCTAGCTTCGAGGCTGGTGGTGCTCTTCATAGGGTTCAGACCGCTGTCGTATACAGTGAACTTAGTTCCCATTAGGTTAGACCTGCAGAGAAAACAAAAGAGAATGAGGAAGTCTCATAACCTTCCTGGGAGAACCAACGTGGAAAGAGCCTTTCCCCAAGTGTCTGTGTTGCCAAATTGCGTAGTATGATAGTAATGGCAGAGATGAAACAAAACAAAATAAATTTAGTCAACTATTGTACTAATAGTATTTTCATTTTTTCCTTCTTCACACTTCTCCTCTGCTACAATTTAGATGCAAATATTGTACTTAGTTTCTGGTTACTGTCTGCTGTATGCCACATCAGAGCCAACGCGGCACATTCTCAAATGTTTATTTAATCCCAATCAGATAAAAAATCCCAAAAGATTATTCCGATAATCACAAAAATTCATTATTTTGATTCAGACTCGATAATCTGCAAGGCCAACATAGTGTAAATATGTCCAATTTACTAACTTCATTGTAATTTTGATATTTAAGTACATTTCATATCAGATGCTTCAAGAGTGGCACTCAAGTCGTTAACACGATATCTTTACCTTTACTCATGTATGACTTTTGGGTATTTCTTTAGAACACCAAGTAATGGATGCAATAATGTCATGCTCGAGGTGGAAACATCAACTATAATATTATATTGCTACAAATACACGGAAAATTTCTCCAGTTTGGATTCACTTGTGAAATGCCCCCTGACTGCCTCCTCTTACTAACACTTAAATCTTTTCTAAGAGCTGTACTCCCATTTTTTTCTCTCAAACTGATATAATCGTGAACAACATTCGAGTATCTTCTTGTTAAATGATTCCTTTTAGTGCCAATGTTTAATCTATAAAATAATGGCCCCACCCCTTCTTGTGACTGATTGTTTAACAGTGATGTAGCTGTTGTGCTCTAATGGAGGTTGCTGTTGTCGGATTGTGGCTCAGCAGGGATTGATGGCCGGCTTCCCAGCAGGAGGATGATCAGATCCAGATCCTGACAGTGAGTCATTGCACCAGAGGGGGAAGCAGGAGACCAGTGTTTTGTTTTTTTTTTGTGATTTCTTACCCTAGATAGCTGCCTGTTGATGAACACTTACAGAGAGCATTCACATGGTGTTAAACATTTATGTATCTACCGCAGAGAAAGAATATGGTCTACTGATCCTGTACCTTTAAATCCTCGACCTGAGATGTCTAATACTGCTTGTGGTGTGGAAAATGCTGCACTGTTGCCCTGCTGAGAAATGGTGTTCCTTAACTCTCCCATAGGGTAGTATCCAGTTGCTTTATGCGAAGGCCTGTGTAAATAATGCGTATCCTATTTATATGTGTATGTACTTTCATTAGTTGAAGATACACCTCCCCAAGCAATTCACCAATGTTTTCTACAAGCCGTTACACTTCCTTCTTCTTCTCATGGTGCAGAGTAGCAGTACTTACTGGTCATTCAAACACTGCACCCAGTGAATTTAATCTATAATTAACAGCAGTCTTCACACAGGTCAGTCATTCTCACAACATGACCTTTTGATCACATAATTTCTAAAAATGTTTCTATGTTGACACCAGAGATGTATTTTGAATCAAACTAGAATGCTTCTCAATAGAGCACAGCCAAGGCAACCAAGTTGAATCCAAAATCATATTGGCTGCCATATAGTGGCAGAAAACAAATGTTAATCCACTAGATCAGGATTTTTCATTATCCGGATCTGCATCAAATTGTACTCACTCATAGAAACCAGCCACCTGAATACGTCCGATCTTTGTTTTGTTTTTTTGTTTTTTATCAAAAATATTAGAAAAAGAATCTTAAAGAAAGGGAGAAAACATTCCTAGATCCACAACCAGTTCCACACCAAAACTTAATGGGGCCAAGATCCAACAACAAACTGACACGGGTGAGAACATATCCTTTTTCTGTATAGGTAAAAAGAAATGCTCTAAAAAGCTGATTTACCATTCATGTATGATCCCCATGAAAACTGGACATATATAATATACATTATTTGCATTTCCGTTATGTTCATATTGAGGCACTGACTATGTAAACTCCACCAGCGCAGCCTTCATCCTCCATCCTCGCAATACATAAAAACACACAGTGTAACCAGTAACCAGGAAGCTTACGGGAGTGCTTTACATGTACTATATATGTGCATCTTATTTTAATAATGTGGTTTCATAAAGGTTTTTCAAAGCCACAGTTTTACACTGCAGACTGTTTATACATCTGGTAGGCCACACCTCATTTAGTCCTCGAGGGCAACTCTTGAGAAGCACTAGATGAAAGGTCACTGTTCATTTAAATTTACATCACCATCAATCAACTGAGATTGTGATTGCAAAGGTTTGAGAGTGCATCGACCAATGGTGACGCCGGCTCTGAAGATTAAAGGCTGCACAGAGCCATATTTGATTAAACTCCCCAGGAGTTTCCATGGAGCCACAAATGCAGCCTTGACGCTGTCTCTGAAGATTATGTCACTACTCACTTCATACCAGTCTTACTGTGGCCCTGCATTGAGTTTACAGCTCATGGACATGTACGAGGAAGGTATACACAGTACAAGACCTTTGAAGTGGTGAATAAAAAAGGCTCATACAATGATACATTTGTCTAAATTATACATTTTCATGAGGCAACAGAGTACAGGACAATTGGTTCTTTTACTATATGGCTGCTTGAATTATGTACATTAATTGAAAGGTGCTGTTAGTTAACAATCCTCTCCACACATGTAACAAGGCATACGTAAAAAAGAAAATATGTTGCCACATTGAAATCCTTAAAATTGTACCAAGTCTTTCTCCCTGATTAAGAATTCTGTAATATATGAATATGTAATATAAGTTAAATGCAAGACACAAGATGTCCATCTCTTCACGGTAAAGTCCATTCTCAGTGTCTGTGCACTTGGGTTGGACGTATTTTCTGTAATAAGGTTTACCAGACTGGACCAGTAATACCAAATTTCATCACTACCTGTTGCACGTGACTCAGCCGCTCCCAAGAGGAACATAATGCAAGCCTGTGAGCCTGTTTTTCAACAACTCAACTTTACTTTTCTAATTCTCAAGTTTAATATTAAAATAATAAATAAAATAAGACTTCATAAGACACTTGACAAAAGATGACGGAAGCAACAGTTGAAGTATGAACGCGTGATCCACAACACATTTCTGCAAATGTTTCACAATAAAAGCCTTGTTAAGAAATTAGGCTTTCTGTTCAGTAACACACTTCAGGGGTTACAATATGAAATGGATAAAGAAAGTGCTTAAGTTTGCATTAACAGCAAAATGCAGTAACCTCGACGGAGCAGAGGATCAAAACAGGACTTCACAGAATACAAAAAACACTAATAAGCTACAGCATAACCTGCAGCGACTCCTTAGTGATGAGAGCTAAAACCTTAACCTAACTCCAAAACTGGAAACATGCCCAACCTCAATGTGCACTGGTGGGCCAGGATTGGCTTCTAAACCATTTATGATGTCACATATCATGCTTCTTAATATCAGACTGTCAATGAGAACAAGAAAAATTTACTTTTTGAGCAATGAATGTGATAGTATGAGCCCTCTAGTCAAACTCTGCACATACTCTACATACATTAATCTACACAGTGAAATTCAAACATTCAAATGCAGAAGAAAAACAGATGTTTTGAGAGAAAGGGGACTTTTCATAAATTAGCTGATATATGCTGATTTTGCAGCAGTTCGGTGTACCCCCCTTTAGTCTTACTAATACTGTTTTTAGGGCTCATATGAATTTACAAATGAAGGAATGGGGCCAGACTCCAAAATGTATTTTAATTATTTAGATGTGGAAATGTATTCTCGTTAGATTCAATCTCCGTTAAATATTAATAGCAATTTGTATCAACACTAAGAACAAGGCCAGCAACAAAGTTGGGTAAATAATGTTTAATTATTACTGTGAAGAAAACTCAAGCAGCGGTGCACGTACAAAAGTTTAAATAAGGATTCATGGGCAGCACTTATCATGATCTTCCAGTGTATTTAATTTTCTGTGTGGGCTGCCACGATCGTGAGGACTTACCTCAGTTTACCGATGAAGCTCTCTCCACCTCGGGACAGATCAGTGGGATCAATGGAGATGAGGTAATTTGATGTTTTACTCTTTTTCCTCTTCCTGCCAGCTAACAGGAACACCTGTGACGAGCCAGACAGAAGACAGAAACCCGATGAGTAAAATATGAGCATTATCGGACCAGCATGTGGTGTAATTTTAGCATAGTTTAAAGGAGACCTATTACGTTTTTTCAGTTTATTCCCCGCCTTTAGTGTCTTATGCAGTTTCTTGTGTATGTAAAAAGATCTTGAAAGTTAAGAAGCCCAGAGTCGGCAAAAACAGAGGCTCCCCTCTCCCACAGAAAAAAACTGCTCCTGAAATACTTCTTGGATTGGTTAACTCTGTTCACATTAACAAAGCTTCCACTTTTTTCCTCACCTTCTTGCCATCTTCTCTCTCCAGGTGAAGGTAGTAGGTGGGATACATGCCTCTGTCCATGCCCTTCTTATCTCTGGTGATTCTGCACTTGACTCTGACCCCCTGTGGCGCAGGTCGAAGGGAAAACTCCTCAAGGTCATCTACATCGATGGCAGGCTCATTGACTGGCGGGGTGGGCGCCGAAGCTACCTCCTGTGGGTGGAAACAACAGCCCGCTCAGGGCAAGACCCCCCGTGAGACGGTGGACTAGTGAGTGATGCATTCGAGTTGACTTTCATTAGAACTGAGTAATGAAACTGAAGATCAAATCTCCCACTGGGACTCAGAATGAGCACACCGTGTCTAAAATAGGGACCAGTGTGGAGACTGAATGAGAAGGATTAGAGTGGAATGAGGAGCAAAAAGACACGATGGTTATCACAGGAACAATGCCAGAAATTAAACCTAAATATAATCTGCGAACTCAAACATCAAGCAGATCCAAGACTCTATGGTTGCAAGTAATCAGAAATATGCAAAAAAAAACATATCTTTTTCCATGTTTGATTACATGAATTGTACACTTACACATACAATTGCCCACCTTGAGCTATATGCAAAGCTCTCTGCTTCAAGTGTATATCTGCTTACAAAATCAGAGTTGTTTTTTTAACATTCAAACCCTACAAGCAAATAAAGAGTCTCTGAGATTATTGTTCAACCACCTGCATACAGTATCATCAGCACTGTAACATACGCAGTTAAACTTTTGAGACGACATCTGTGTAAACAAATGGCAGGACAGAAACAGCAAAAGCCCCAAGTAATTACAATGTTCTTTAAGGAAGAAAAAGGAAAGCCAAAAGACAGCTGCACTGTATTTGTAAGGTTATTTGTTACTGCCATGAATAGTCCACCTGTTGATTTTTTTCTTTTCGTTCCTGGTGAAGTCGCTGTTTGCCAGGCAGCATTAATACTCATCGTGCGAAGAGTTTAAAGTGTGTGTTGTGAACTTCTTTTTGTCTAACCTTGGATGATTTCTTGCTTGTGGCAGAGCCTGGTCTTGTGTTGCTATTCAGCTGCGAGGAACTGGAGCTTATTTCATCATCATCGTCCTCTTCTTCATCGAAATTCATACTGCTGGATATACCTTTACAGACAAAGAAAAGAAAAAAGAAAAGAGGTGTCAGATTTTTTAGTGAGCTGCTAATTGGTATCAAAAGTAGCCCTAACAGGAACACATTCTCACTTCATTGAGTGTTATATAACTGCTCTCAGCGGTGGTTAGAAACTTCTGTGAAAAACAGTGCACATAGCGTCTTCTCAATCAATATGGGATGATCAGGGTTTCCTGAGATGAGCTGATGTTTCAAATCCCCAAATCCCCATCTAGGTTAGTTCATTAGGAGGAAACTGCATCACTGCTTTGTGGATGTTTTGTGGACTGCAAAACTTCACATGACCTTAACACTGACAAGGGGGTGAGTAGATAAGGACGGAATTTTCTTTTTTGAGCGAACTGACCCTTTAAGTTCAATTGAGTTCCGTGGTTACTCCCATCTCTGACGTTATAGCAGGACTGTCTATTGTCTCTGCCTGTCAACTACAGTAGCGACTGTTTCACGGAAGTTTGTGAGTCTGGTCATCTAATGTTAAGGAGGTATAATGTTAACTATTTTGTGACTGAACAGAGAATTTCAATCTGGTCCAACACCTTTTGAAATGTGAACTAACTCTGGTTATCAGGTGGAAAGTTGATGATTACAATTATTATTATCATTATCATATATCATTATATTATTGTAATAATGAAAATGGATGTTGCAAGGTATTAAATAAAGGTAAATAAATGACCATCAAAGATATCTTCATAAAAGCAATATAAGGAGCCATGCAGGTGAAATACACTGTCATGATAAGATAGTAACAATAATTTGAACTGCAAGATGTTTTTCTGTAATTCTTCACACTTATTGCCCAAAACCTAATAACTGATTTCTTTCTTCATCTATCTCTGTTTCTATCTTCCTGTCTTCCTCTTATGATTTTTTCCAATTTTTTTCACGTGTTGATTAGCCCCTGCTAACTTGAGCCTGTGTTTTTCCTTTGCTCTTCGTCGTCTCGTCTACATTTCCACTGTCTGTTTCCCAGTCCTGCGTTTTCTCCTCATTGCTCCTCTGTGTTCCAGTGTTTGTGCCTGGTGGCTTTCTTGTTTGTTGTCGGCTTTTGTATTTCTATGCAGTCTTTCTTGGATTCTCTTTAGTCTGCTTTCAGCTGTTAATGAAGCTGTTAAGAAAGCTCCCCTTTTGTTTTGTTTTTTTAAACCAGCCTGCCTCTGTGTCTGTCCTTCACGTAAAACATTTTCTTGGTTAGAAAAAACAAAGAAAAACAAAGAGGAACTGGAGTTGCGTCTGAAATCATGTTCGATGTGCTACAAAGCCATTTCATATAGACAAAATTCTAGACAGTATTCTACATCGAACCTTTTTGACATATCTATTAATCATACTGGCAGACTAGTCACTATGGATCTGTTTTTTAAACAATTTGTGATTCATTAAAAGTGCTGCAACCCATCCTAAGAAGAGGTGTGCATGTAGAAGGGCCAGTCTATATTAGTTTAGCGAAAAGTACAGTATTTGCAATTTATAATGTCCTCGATAATTCCAATAATGGAGCGACTAGTTTGTACGCTACTTTTTGCAAAAAATCTCACACTGTGATGGTTATGCATTTGATACATGGGTAACACTGTGAAGGCACAAACATATGATTTATAAATGTCCAAGATATCCGCACACTGCTCACTATGAAATCTCTGAGTGTGTTTATGTAAGGAATAATGTACGCGTGTACTAGATTTCCATGTTTACAGTAACAGAAATTACAGTGGCAGATAAATAGGTCAGCATCATACATTACTGTCTGGATTATATCATTCACACACTGAGGCTTAAAATGGCATTTTCTATTTCCAGTTCTTACATGATTCGGTGAGTTTCAGCCTCCTACCCGACACACACACCTCAGCGGTGGACCAGCTGCCGTGGGTGTAAATCTTGACTCGAGCTCATGCTATTACAGATGCAGTGACAGAACCTTTTTTCTTTAAAACGCTGGCGGTACCTTTCTTGAGCATGGTGACGCGGAGATCCTGTTTACTCTGCGACTGAGTGCAGCTCATGACGGGCTCGGCCTCGCCCTCCTCTGCGGCGCTGTGACCCACCGTCAGGATCTGGATCTGACCGTCGTCCTGCTGGGAAGCCAGGCCATCGATCGCTGCTGAGCCACAATCCCACAGACAATAACACAAACTCCATCAGCACTCCTGCTCAACGAACAGCCTCTCGTGTTACACTACATACAGTCGACCAGTTGAGTTGTTGCAATCGAAATACAACCAAATACAAGCAGGATGTGATGACACTTCCAACTCTGTCCTTAAAGAGTGTTTTTGTGTGGGTGTGTTTGTGCCATCTTCTCATGTTTCAAGTAACTGTTTTTCTCTCACTGTCTTTACTATTTGCTCAGCTTTTTATGTGTAAGAGGAGGAACACGATGTCTGTGCTGCTCCAGGCCTTTAAGAACAGTTCATTACAGTTTACAAGCCTTTCTCTACTTGACTCATGTGAGATACAAGTCGAAAAAAAAACACACTGCACTGTTTTTTGTTTGTGGTAATAATCCCAGATTTGGTTCAGCGTTGCTGTGTGTTTTGTGTAGAATAGAATCTATTATTTCTTGAGTATGTTTTTTCTTCTTCTCCCTTTTCCCTCAAAGCTGTTTATCTATAAACCCAGTGTTTTAAACATGTAGCATTTTTATAGTTTGTTATCACGTCTTCACTGTTGGGATCCAATGTAATTAATTAAAGCAAAGGCGCATAAATAAATTGTAATGTAATGTTCTCTGCAAATGTATGATTCATACTGACTACTATTAAATGATTCAGTTCAATTATCAAGTATTTTAATTGCACGTACATTTTACATCTTATTCTGTCGCATAAAGTCAATGTAAAGGGTCACATCTAATGTAAATGTTAGTCAATGTGTATGAAACTAGATGTGTGATTCATTACAGGAGACAGAAAAAAAACAATTTCAATGCATAACTTTTATATGTACAATACTTAAGTGATAAACATTGGAAAAGCTAATTCAATGTGACACTTTACATTGAACTTATGTAGTAAAATTAGATGGAAAATGTACACATAACTGAGATACTTAGTCACTGCTATAGGCATTTTATTTAACTTGTCTCTAGCTGTTTTGTTTTGGTCTTTTTAATCCCAAATCATTTGATCAAAGGGGCTCTTTGTAAAACTTTTTTATTGGCCTTATGTCACCAGATTGTAATGTTACCTGAAAACATTGTTTAATGCTGCTGGACTGTGGAATTCTCTGTGAATTTGAATTTGTGATTTTCCGCAACGGTCCAAAGGACGTGACCTCATCTCAGCGCCTCTCTCCTCTCCACTAACAGAGAGCAACAGTGGCTAGCGTTGGTTTAGAAATGGAGTCCGCTAACATAAACTAACAACCAGCTACCAGCACAACACAGATGTCAGCCAAAGACTCTTTAAAACAATCATGTGTCGTATATTTATTTAAAAATTGAAATATTTAATGAAAGGAGCAACTTGGAGAATTGCTGGTTCTCAAAGCGGGGTACGGGGACCCCCCAGTGGTCCTTGAGGGGGTTCGAGTGTGTCCCCAGAAAAAAAACAGGATTCATTTATTTCCACTTGAATTTGATGCATAATTAACACAATGACATAATGTATGACTATTTTGGTCATGGGTTCCATACACCCTGTAATTAAACATCTAAAAGTACAATTCTTAACAAACTGGGGACCCTGAGACAAATTCTTGTCAAATGGGGGTCGGTGGACTAATTTCTTGGCATGGAAATGTGAGAATAACTATCTTCATCTTGTCTGCCTCCTCGATGCAGCTGAGGTTTTTGGGGAGTCCTCAGTCCTCCCAAAGCTGTGAGAGTGAGACAGATCCATCAGCGGTGAAGGTTTTTTTTTTTTACGCTACTGGCCTGATTAATGTTTTTACCCTAGCGGAATCACGTCACCTTTTTTTTTTTTCCCTTTTTCTTTCTGGGACAAAGTCATTTCAAAGATGAGCTTCCACCCTGTGTCACATAGATTGTATTCGCCTTGTGTCAGCTCCTTGTTGTTCTGCTCAAGATCCCTTTGTGTTGAAATCTACTGGGAAGTATTTTAACTATCACGCTGCACAGTGTTCAGCCTGCAACAACATCAATCAGAGCATAGTGCACCATAACACTCAACTCGGTTTTTTCCTCTTCCATCTTAAGACTGATTTACGTCTCTGCGGGTGGTGTGTGAGGAGGCCGACGGCACTCACAGTCGCACGTCGTTACAGACATTTGAGCTCTGTCAACACGGCACCCACAGCGGCGGCTAAGAGCGCGGCTTCACTGGCTGTTTGTTGCCAGATGTGGCTTCGGAAATCAGCAGGCGGACCATTATGTGAGGGCTGTAAAGAGGACTTCAACAGGACAGTCGCAGCTGCTGGATAATAAGGACTTTGCCTCTCCTCTTTCACACTGTGGGTCGATTCTAATGACTTGAATTAGCTTCTTGTTTTGGTGTTTGGTGCATAAATACGTGAGACAGAGAACAATACTTTTAAAAACAAAATAAAAAATGCAACAAATGCTGTGTTTCTACTGTCTGTTTTGTCTTCAGCGTCTAGTGCCTTTTTCCGATCCACCTCCTCTCTAATTCAATCAGTCTGTCCCTTTCTCTCGGCTCTAATTATTCCTCACTCCTGTCTGTCACCCGTTCATCTCAATACTCGCAGGCTGACCTTTGTGTTTCCCCTTCCTCTCCTTCTTCTCGCTGCCCGTCTGCGGGGTGGAGCTCGCCGACGCTTTGCCCTTTTTGGCCGAGCGAGGCGGCTGCGCGTCTGCTGTCACCTTCACCTCCTCCTGTTCAGCTTCTTGCACTAAACGCAGGGGTCGGAGAGGAGCAGCAGCAGGTGGAGGGTGAGAAGGGCCGATGGACAGAGAGGGAGAGAAGTGGAAGAGAGGTTCAGGTGACAAGAAATAAATTGGAAATATAAATTCAAAAAAATGTTTATGCTGTATATGAGCTCATACAGAGCAGTGGTGTGTCTTCTGATGGGATGAGCATTATTATTTGAGTCTCTGGCATAAAATAATCATATCAAAATAAACTACAAAGTCATAAATGTTAAGCAAACAATCTTTGCAGGATCAACTGTTCTACTGGTTTAACACCTCGGGCTGCAGCTAATTACTATTTTCATACTCGTTTAATCTGCCCATCTAATTGTGTGCAAGAAATGTCCATCCCAATTCCTCATAACGTCTTTAAAAGTCGTTTTTTGTCAACCCAAAGATACTCAGTTCAGCATGATATAAAACAGAGGGAAGCAGGAAATCGCCATATTTCAGAGGCTGAAAACAGCATTTTCTTTCATCTTTGACTAGACCTTAGAGCCCAAACTGTTAACTGTCATGGGAGCTGTTGAATAAAATCACCATTCTCTTACAGAATAGATCAAATCCACTGGTGATTGTTGTGTTGGAGGATGATGAAGTTATTATTACCCCTCTTTCCATCAGAGTATTAGCCTGCTGCAGAGTTAAATTGTGTCAATATAATTGCTTCTCTCTGCATCAAATAGGACAGTTTGTGGCCCTGAGCCCAGCAACTGGCCCTCAGAACGAAGGATTAGATGGCTGCTCTGGTTTTCTGGGTGTAGATAAGGAGACCTCATCAATCCCAGGACTAATACCACTTCTGCTCTGGAGTGGATAGATTTGCAGCAGCACGGCGTAAAGCGCCTGCAATGGATGATGCAGTGTGTTGTATTGGTTCCACATGGGCTGGTAAAACTAGCAACAGTGTCATTATTCACAGTTTCAATAGTTTGTGTTCTGTGCTACTTCTGCCCAACAACCTGTATGTTTACATTTATACATAGGCTGTCATAGGCTGCTACTGTGTGGACATCTGCATTTCATTTCCTTTCAACACAACATCTCATATCACATTCAGAACATATTAATGACCTTACTTTCATATCAGGAGGTGGGAGAGATAAAGGTGCAACCCGATCTCCAAAATAAGTGTTTGCCAAGTACGTTTCTGCAAAACCACAGATAAGTTCAAACTGAACGGCTCTTTATGTTGCAAGTTTTACATTTGTTTAGGTTGAATTTTATATTGGTTGGAAACCATTTGGTTAGGAAAACATTATGGCCATGTTTTTAAAATGTCTATTTTGGTTACCACGATCATGGCGGGAGATGGTCTGACTACCCATGAAAAAGTCACGAAAACAGCAGGCAACATCTTTGGGTCTCTTCTAGGTAAACACATAACTGCTTTTGATGCCTAAATGACATTCTAAGCCATAAAATGATGTTGTCCAAACCCAAACGCAGGGTTTTTTTGTTTGTTTTTTTACCTGAAGCTAACTAGATCAAAAACAAAACATTGTCACAACTTAAAATAGAAAATTGAGCCCAAATAAATGTAAATTTGCAACATAAAGAAATGTGAAGTTTCATGTCCATGGTTTGCAGAATGTTACTTGACAAAATCTATTTTGGCGATGGGGTTGGTTAATTCTAGTTCTATTTGGGAAAAGAAACAAAAACTCTCTTTCAGCCCAAGAGCAAACGCTTCATGTAAATAAGACAGATCCGTCAGAGAAGTTGCCGGAAATCTTTGTTTGTTCAGCGCAGTGTTTCTTAAACGCTCTGCCTGAGCTCTCTGCAGAGTGGTGCTTACCGTGGTAAATGGTGCTGCTGTTGCTGCTGAGGTAGGATTCCACCAGCGGAGCCTGTTCCTCACTCTGTTTGGTGCGACGAGCGCGAGACCTCCCGTCCACATTAGACTGGACCATCAGAGGCTCCTGTCTCTTCTTCTTCTGCTTCTGTTCAAGGAGCGCTCGCTGTTGTGTAGGTCGCGTGTGTGGGCGTGAACACAAAGATGCCAAGATTAAAAGAGAGATAATGAAGGCACAGCTTCATCATATGGAAACATTGCCTCCCCCTATTATGCATTGTTAAATGGAATGAATTAAGTTAAAACGAACATCTCTTTCCTGGCAGAGTCATTATATAAAAATGTAGCTGCTAATTGTTTAAGTTGAACTCAATTATGGTCAGTAAACCTTGTCAACATCTTTAGGAGGCAAATCTTTACACTCCTCTGGTGAAACACATAAATCCTCATAGATAACACAGAACACAAAATATTTTTCCTCTTGTACTGATTTGTGATAAACACTCTTGAGGCCGCGCAGACTTTTGCAGTTATCTTCACACAGTTTTTGGAGAGAGAGTGCTGGATTTCAGCAACTGGCAACAACACATTCTCAGATAAATCTGTTGAGCCAAGAGACCAATCTGAGGATGTTTCAAGGATGTGCTGCCTAAACCTCCCGGACCTGAGGCTGGATATAGCTATTCATCTGGACGATCTGTCAGCTATATGCAAGTCTTCAAACCAGAGCTCATCAAATATTGAAGGTTTCTATTAGTGGAGAGTTCAAGCTGCAGAGCATCCGAGCGCTACAGAATCCACGTAAAGCTCGAGCCTTTGCCACGACGGCGAAGGCCATAACAGGAGGCGCATTTACACGGCACGGGGATTTGATGGTTAAGGATCTGACGTGTGGGCCAACGCCAAACATAAACTTCAGGATAAAAGGTTTCAAAAGCACAGATACAACCAAGCTTCTCTCTTTTATAAACAAGGGGATAACCAATAGAAAACATGCTTTGTATTAGCCACACTGTGCTCTAAGCCATGTCGAGCGACAAGTTCAATTAAGATGTAATACATTTTCATGCCTAAATTAGTCATTAACATTAAATTACTTTATGGTAATCAATATAGCTATTAATCAATAATAATTTCGGATGTTTAATAATTAATTTGATGTTAACATCTTGCTGAAGTGATTAATGAGCATAAGAATGGTATTTCTAATTCATTAAAGCACGGATGAAAAGCTGTTCACTTGCCTGTGAGGCAGTGCACCTGAGAGGCCTTCCCACTGATCAATTATAAAAAGACTGCAGGAGCATTTGATGAAGCTCTGACTGCACGATTGAACATGAATGTTTTGATTATGGAGACTCTATTCGTCTTATTCACTTCAGAAAAAAACATCTGGAGATCAGAGACCGACAGCAGTTTGCGCTGTGTAAAGAAGAAGAGCTGTAATTGGTTGAGCTGCAGCCAGGGCACGATGTCGCTGGCGGCAAACAATGACAACTGTTTGAACAGTCTGAGGCTGCCACACAAAATCTTGTACGCTATAGCTCTAAATCATGATGTAGTAGAGATTACTACTTTTCTTTTTCATTTTGTTCTCACATTCTTTTGACCTCACTTCCTTTGCTCCCCTCTCCTCATCACTCATGTGCTCTTTACTCTCACCTTGTTTACTTGCTTAGGTTCACCTGAGCACTTCCTATTTAAAGACTGCTCACCAACTCATTCACAATTTTCACCTTCACATGACGTGGCATTATTAGTAAGAGGCGTTTCCTACTCTAAGTACTTTTCCTGCATCAATTGTACCTTAACTGAGAACTTATCCTGGGACTCATTTGACTTAGTGTATACATTATATCACATATTTCAGTCACATTGCTTTGATTTTGGAGAAATAAATATTTGTTTAAAGATAAAAGTCCTGACGTTTCCTGGTTCTCCCAGCATTCTGATTATTGTTAATGACGGTGGTCAGCTTATTCTGAATCTCCTACATAATGTATGATCAGAATACATGACAGGCATACTGATACCCGTCCGTGAGAGGTCGAATCCCGTCATTTAAGATCAGTTGAGTGTAAATGCTGCTGGTATCATTCGTATCATTAATAATTTATCCACTTTATCTAAACATCTATAAGTCATTACTTGCTCTACAGGGTACATCAACATTTTTTGATGTGAAAACTACTACTCCTTCACTTTTTTTCTTTACAATTATACTTTGTTTTTGAACAAAACCCTAACCCTAACCCAGATAACGATAGAGTACATTTCTGATTTAATTCATTTCTGTTTGAAGATGCAGGCTTAGCAATAAACATTTGTTTTACCTTAAAACACTTTTAAAAAGGACATAACAATAAGGTTCAATCACAACTGACAGTTGTAAAACTTTAGCCTCCTGAATCTAGATTGTCATAATGTCTTATAATATGAAAGGTTTGAAAGGTACTGTTGGGTGATTTAACAGCATTTGATGTGGGTATATGTACATTTTCTTTTTAGGACAATGGACATGTACACACAAATAAAGCCCAATCACAATACAACATTCTTAATCTAGGCTATGACTTGTTTCATAACCTTCGATCTTTCAGAGCCTCATACAGCCTCTCATTAGAACAGCACTCAGAGAGATAACAAGTCCCGGCTGGCCATTTGTGTCCCCCATGATGGAGCAGCGGAAGTTTGTGTCATGATAAAACTGCTCTGTTATAATTGATTTTGCCTGTGTTACATCATTATCAGAAGAGCAGTGAAGGATGGTGCGAGATTTACCTGTCTGTCCAGTTTCTGCTGCCGGAGGTTGGTGCCCTCGTCGTCTAAAGTGCTGCAGAGGAATTGGAGAGAATGGTGTTAAAAGTGCTTCACAGATGTTTTATGATGCTTTTTTTAACAAAAAAAAATGTTATTCACTTGTTGGCCTAATTGAATTGTAAGAGAAGGCTGAATACTTAACACTCTGACTGTATTTTAGCTTCATTGCCTCATATATATGGTAATGAAGCTTGTGGACTTCAGTGCACATTTGTTTCTGCTTCAAAACATTTAATTTTCACATTGAGACCTGAATCATCTCATCCTAATGGCTGTGTTTATTTCTGTTTGTAATTCAGTTATTAAAAAGGTGTTTTGTTTATTGCTTTGTGCTTTATCTTGAACACAATTTCCTGCAACAATTTAAGGCTTATAGAGGGATTAAAAGCATCGAAGAGGATTTTTATGTCTTACATATGAACATCAAAAAAGACACTTGATGAATAAAGTAGCTGGCAACACTTTATCATCCAGTTAATTAATTTACTTTATGTCCATACGTCCAAATTGTGGTTACAACCGAGCTTAAGATACAAAGTCCGAAGGTGAAATGCAGTCAGTTACAGAATAAGCATCATCCAATGGCCACTGAGGCAGTTAAATGAGAGCATGTGTGCATACACAGATAAGGAGGGTCGTCACAGCACATCAGTGAGCGTCTTCTTAGTGAGTCAAAAAAGGAAAATAATCAGAGATATCACTTTAACCTGATGCTGTCATAATGTCCTTAGAAAAAGATGAGGAAGGGGAACATAGCAGCCAAGAGGTGAGAGTTTCTTCTTCATCTCCTATTCTGTGTCCCTGAAATTACATTTGTATATTACTTGAATTGTTTTCATAATTATGTTGTGCTGAACAACATAATTGCTATTTGGGTTTGTGCTCAAAGACAACATTTCTTTAGGTGGATAAAATGTTCTGCAAGGGAAAGAGTTTGCTGGGGATGGCTGGAGGCTACACAGAGTGCAGGACTGTGAGTTTAGATTAAACAAAAACATGTCGGTTAAGGCTGAAGAAAAATTGTGCCTTTTTTTCAAATGTTGATGAATAATCATGTCTCAAGTCAAGCACGATTCCAGCCACAGTCCATACAATAACGTCACTTATTGGCTGGTGCACAGCGCATGTTTTTTTGTGTTTATTTGAATGGCCAGCATAACTTTTATCAAATATTTCAATTTGACACCAACATACTATAGGTCCAAGCACCCAGCACCACCACAGATCTTATTAAAAAAATAGAATCAACCAATTTTGTGAGTTGTTGAGTCAAAAGAAATGTTAAAAAACTTGGCTGTCTTTTTGAATTTGAATTATTTTGGCTCTCTTGTTAATTCTAAATGTTATACATCAAGTTGATCATTGCATTTGTCCCTGCAATGTATATGTGCATTGCATCAAGAGCTGAGATGTGTTTGGAGTGAGATGTCGAAACGCCTGATGTCACATTTGAACCGACAAGCTGTCCCACTGTGATCTGATCACCAAAGACGTCTGTTACCCGGAATAAACAGCCTCATGGTTTATAATAATGCAGCGCAGTGAGGATACAGACGTTGCATATAGGAGACAAGGGTATATGATGATATGGTATAGATCTGCCTGATTTTCACTGTTATCAGTGACTCCAGTCTGCAGTACAGTTCTCTATAGTTTTCATATTATTTGGATATTTCTGTTCATATTTGCTCTTTATTGCTCATCACTTTATCATCAAAACATGGTTTTGACCTTGCTTTATTTTAGGCGGTGCTGCAGCCCCCTCAGCACCCCTAGATCCCGAGTCCACAGTCTCTTCTATTACTAAAAAAAACAATAAACAAAAGACCATTCCCTGACCTTAACCAAGTGCTGCCAATGTCAAAGCTAAATGATGCTGTTGTCACTGTGAGTGGATATTGTATTTAAATATATTATTATATATTGCCTATTTTGGAGAAAAACTAATGAAATACTGCATGTTGTCAGTCAACATTTCAAGGATATGTTCAGTACCAACATATTTACAACTTGCCAGGTATGTTAACTACCAACTTTTTCTTATTACAGTTGAAAACGTAATTTGCCAACATTGTATTTACCTCTTAATATAAGTTCATGGAAATTTGCTGTTTCCATGAATGTAATTTCTAGGAGACGGAGCTGTCATCCTCTCTCCTTTCACCGACACAATGCTTTATTGCCTCGGGATTTATAGTTTGGTGTTGGGATGCATCTCCCTTCAGAGGTTGAACTCTAAATTAAGCCTTAAAAAAGTTGCAGCTCAGATCTGCAGTGTAACTGGAGGTGCAGATCTCAACTACGTCTACAGAGATTAAGTTATACTGCAGCGAACCCAATTGTCGCTGTTTATCTTAACACTTGAGAATCTGCGGCGGTGAACATATGGACAGCAGCGTCTGTCACAAGAAAGGCAGGAGACACAGAGTCTTGTGATGGTGGGTGTCATATGCTGTACAGTTTGAGAAGCTGTTTGAGGCACACTAATGATTTTGGCCGACAGGAACTACATTTGACACAGCGTCGATTGTTCAGAGAGACGGCTGAAGAATACGATACTTTCATTCACTAAAAACAACACCAGCCTAACAGTCGAAAGCTCTACGGAAACTTTTCAAGCACTCCTGCTGTGTGATTCACCTCTCTAGTGTCCGTATGCTCGATGTGCTCCATTGTTCACCACTCGGTTTTAACCTTCATTATTCAACCGGACAGCAGCTGTTCTTCACCTGCACACTTCACCTTCCAGGAGGGTATTTAATGGATGAAAGAGGCTGTGTGTGCTCCATTAGGGACTTCACTGTAGCTACAGCATTCGCCCTCTCAGTCCTTCAAGTGCAAGTGTTGCCAGGTTATCCCTGTTGGTGTTTGTGGAGCAATGTGACTGAGGCGATGCTGCTGCTATCAGTGTTTACATATCTCTCAAAACCATTTTTGAGTCCTCTGCTGACTTCAGGGTTGTTTCTCCAGCTCAGAGAGCCCTGAGAATCCTCAGAGGTTCCTAATTATTGTTCAATGAGCTACAGCAGAAGAACAAAGGATGAAAGAGGGGAGGGGGAGGCGGTGTCTGCTGATGTATGATGAAGGAGAAAATGATGTTGTTTTTCCAGTTCTCTTAAAGGTGTAATTTGCAGAATATGGAAAGAATTCGATTGCAGCTCCAGAAACATGGGTCACTTGTTGTAGCGTATCACCAGAATGATGGACAGATGCTGCTCTTGGCTACCTGTCCAACCTGCTAATTAGTTAATGGCTCAGGTAGCGGTGAGTGGTGGAGCCAGTGGCCTTCGAGTTCATCTAAACCAGGACCTTGGATCACAGTTGGAGTTTGGCAAGTAAACACGGCTGGACACCAAACCAGGATTGACCACAACCTCCAACGACTGACCGACTGAGGTCAGTTTGACAACAGGGGGATGATGTATGGAGGTGATTTACAGAAGCTATGACCAAGACTATGACTTCAGGGACGAGAAACAGCAGGCGGGATGGGAAAAGATGCGACAGAGAGTCGGACATCAAGTATTTTGACTGAACCAGAGGTGATTGTGGGAGAACAAACCAAGACTATGTCAGTGAGTTTTATTTAGTTCATGTCGAGTGTGAAAGAAGTGTATTTTACAATGAGTTAACGAGGCAATTAAGTTCGTCGTAGTTCAGTAAAAGAGAAAATGCAGAATGCATTTCCACGTTTGCACTCATCATGTTCCATTTTTCACTTGTTGATTTGTTATCCCTCAGCTTGATTAGAGGCAACTGCGGTTTTCATTTCCCATTAAGTCGTACTGGTGCATGATAAATAAAGCCATCAGCTGGTTTGTCACCATGATTGATGAGCATTTTAAACTCTTCATCCCCCTGTTAAAAGCCCAAAGGTGACAGTGGATAGTCAGTCCTGCTGCCACAGCTTGGATGGATGTTCAGTCAACCTGTATCGCTGCACTACCGACTCTCGTTGGACAACAAAAGCTCACACAAACGCAATAGAAATGTATTTTTCGCCCACGCCTCGTTAGAAACACAGACAAAGCACTCCACGTCTGCAATCAGAGTAATCAAGTGTGCAGATAGGCTTCAGACAGGAAGATAATGACAGAGCCGATCCTGTTGAGGTCAAACAGCTCATTATTGCAGAGAGTCTCTGGTCACTCCTGTTTTGCCACACACCCATGTTGAGGTTTAAAGGAGGCTTCATGTTCTGGTGAAGGAACATACGTGTTCACTGTGAAGAAGTGCAAATGAAAACTGGATGTGGACTGTGTGATGACCTATGAGTTGACCTCCATCAGCCATGACGAAACAAATTAACCTACACAACTGAAACCTAATTGTGAAAGCCTGCATTGACATTTTAAAAACTTTGAATGTTCACGAAAACAACAAAGAAAACATTAAATATGAAGAAGGAAGGATCTGCACACTAAGAGTACCTTGATGAAGCCAAGATAGTGGTTACTGGGCCTTAATTGTCAAGTCTTGTGAACATCTAGCAAACAAAAGCTTGTATTCATTATTAAACACTTGCACTTCGAAAGTTTAGAGAAGACCTCTTTTTCTATTAAAACTAAGAATCTATATTACATATTTAAGCCACTGAACTATGTGATCTGATGTTTCTAAAAAACAATTTTATAACTAGCATTAACTTTCCTTTTCTGCTGTAACACGATCACTATATTTGCAGCCCATGTGTCAGGATATAATGCAATGTTAGGAGGTAACGTTCCTGCAAACGTCCAAGATTTGCATTTGTACCAAACATGGTATATCACGTTCACATTATATGCTTATTAGCCGCCTTTCACATCAGGAGATGGAGGGGATGGCTGCCAAACAACCGACTGCAGTTTGAGTCACACCGCTGGATATTTTTAAGGACAAATGGGGACATTTCCAGCCATTCACAGAAAGTATGACCATCTCCTTCTGTGATGAAGGCAACCAAAACCCGTATTTTCAGCCAAACCATGATGTCTTTCCAGGCCTAACCAAGTGGTTTCTGTGCATAAACTTGACCAGAGCAGAAGCACAGTGTTGAAATAGAAATTTCAACCTTAACAAACGTAAAGTTGGAACATAAAGATATGTAATTAACTGTGGTTTTGCATAAATATACTTAGCTGACATTAACTCTGGCGATTGGGTTGATATTTGCAGTAAATAGTAGATCAAGTACGAGGAAGCACTGCTGACAAGCTGATGCAGTGAAACCCAGGACTGATTTGGATTTCTCCTGATCAAAATATTGTTAAAAATGTTGGCTGCTGCACTGAATTTGTTCTGACTCTAAACTATTAAAAGTTTAATTTGGAAACAGAAATTGCAGATTTTCCATCAACTCTGCCAGCCATGAGTGAATCTGGCACTCCGTGAAGGATTTTACTGCTACTGAGACTCCTCATCACACTTTTTAAAAATAGTTAATGCGTGACAGTCATTGGCTGACGATTCTGCACGAGCACCTGGAAACACTGGAGGACAATCCTAAAATGTAGTTGACCTTGTCAGTGAAGTAAATAAGAAACATATATTTAACACTGTAAGAAAACTCCAGAGCATTAAACACCCTATGTATTTTTTCGACAATGTACCAATTTCACCTTTTTTTTTAGTCAAGAGCTTACAATGTTGTGCTTTCCTCTCAGGGTTAGACAAAAATAAAACAAGAGATTTGCCTGAGTATTCAAACACTGCAAAGCTAATCTCATGAATTTGCTCCCCGCAGAGAGGAGCTACTGTATGACTGCTGCATCTTTGAGGATGTGTGCGTTTGCGAGATGGGTGCCCTTCATTCTGTCAATTTCTGTGAACGCATGTGCTGCATACATCTAATGAGATGAGAGAGCCACACAGTGCAGCTGTCTCCTCGAACTCTGCACCGAGGTCCATGCATTTTTTATAGCAGCTTCACGGGGAGAGTAAAACTGTTCAGGTCTTGTTCAATGACTTCATCTTCCCATTGCTGCGCCAGTCATGAAACAATTTTCTTTATTTAACGATGTCATAAGAAGCTGTTTCTGACTGTTATTTTTTACATGACACCTGAAGATATGTGTTTTCTACGCTGTTTTCCAGTAGTTTCAAATGAAATCACGATAAAGATCACTCTCTGCCCTCGACCTGATGCAGTCTCATTCTGAAATTCGTGGACTGCCACCGTAACTTATAGCAACCGTGAGCCAATAGCATCAAAGTAAGCGGGGAACCATGGCAATGGGTGTTCAATCAGAGGAAAGAGCCAGCAGCGTTAGTACTGCACTTGAAATGATGAAAGCAGATGTAGGGTCCCCTGCTAAAAAGCTCATAACAGCTCGCACTTCTGTTCTTTACAAACAGACACTTTGCTCCAAACATCATGCGAGACGGATGATTTTTGCACACATGCATGCAAACATTTGCACGCGGGTACTTGCACAGTGATTTTTTTCAAGAAAACGTGTGCCATATGACCTACATCCCACATTCATGACGTTCCAGTGTAGCTACTACTGTTGAATCCAACCTAACTGCACTATTTCTGAATCAAACTAAAGGCAGAACTACACATGAACAGATAAAGGAGCTTAATTGAGACCTCAATAGTTTAAGCAGCTGCAAATTCTGGGATTCACTTTTTGCATTATTTATTTTTTTCCCTCTAGTACTCAGCCTTAGTCTCAAATATCAACACACAAGAGCACGATTTCTTCACTAAACATGTTTATATCAGCCGACACAAGATCATCATGCCACCAAAGACAGACAAAAAAAAAAAGCCAGTTTCCATCCTTTGTGTTTGCTTTTATTGTGCCAATTCAATGTGACCGTTATCAGTCTGATCTCCTTGTCAAACACACACGAACACACACACACATACACACACGCCTGCACACACACTGCCTCAAATGATGAACACTGTGCCCTTTCCTGTGTTCTCAGGAATGTGGTACAGTACCTGTAGGGGATCCAGTCGGAGGAGTGCTTGGAGCTCATTCTGTATCAATCACTTTGACTGCTGCTGCCTGACTGCGAGGCTAACGGCCTGCAACAGCACCGGTGCAAGTGGCTACGGGGGTCTGAGGACAGCGATCACAGCCAGAGAGCCCACATCGCCTGTTCATCCTCTGCACGCAGCCCTTTATCCCCAGCCTGCCTGTGCTTCTTTGTGCGTCCTCTAGCTGAGGGGCAGCAGATGACTAACAATCCAGACAGACAGCCGCGCTCCTCAGTCATGCACGCCGAGCGCATGAAATAGCCGTTTTCTTCTCTCCCATGTGGACGCTTCCAGTCAATGCCTCTCCTCTTCTCTCTTCTTCTCCCATCCACCGCCTCTGCTCCTGCTCCGTGCTGGCTGTCTTCCCTCGCTCGCACTCTGTAGGCTCTATCTAAATCTCCCTCCGTTTCTTGCCCTTTAAATCCCCCCCCCTTCTCCCTCCCTTACCCTCCACTCGCCTCCCTTCCTTCCCTCCCTATCCAAATCTCTCTCTGTGCCTCTCTGCCCAATCTATCTCTCGTTATCTCTTGTGCAGCATCACCTTCAGCTGCATCAAGTGTGAAGCCTTAAGCGAAAAAAAGGTTATAGAGATTCCCCATTGTCTTGCCTCTCTGATACTCCATCTTTGCTATTTCTACACCGTGCCAACCCCCCATCTCTCTCTCTCTCTCTCTCTCTCTCTCTCTCTCTCTCTCTCTCTCTACACACAAACACACACACACATACACACACACACTCTCTGACACACTCTATCTTTCTTGCCTGTGTTGCATGAGGCATGTAAAGCAGGGACTTTTCGATGTGTTTTTCTGGACCCATAATTTATTTATTCTCGCAGAGTAAGAGGCATTAGCATACGACTGTGCAGACTAGTGTTAACAGCCTTTTAATTCAACACTCTCTAAAGCCAGACAAAGGCACCCTGTGATAGTGCCACAGCTCTGAACCTCTCTCACACACATCTGCTTCCGCCCTCAGTCTGCCACCCCTCACTGTCACCACGCAAACACACACATCGCTCACTGTGCTCCCGGGGTTATTCAGGAGCCCGTCTATTGACAGTTAAACCGCAGCGCTTTACAAGGAGTCAATTCATGTCAACTCCATCAAACAACTCAAGTTATCAGTGTGTGATCCCCTGCCTTAGTTTGTTGATCTTAATACAGTGAAATCATATGAAACAAACCTGAGAATATAATTTGGGGGAAGAGAATCTGTTGCCTGTGGGTACAGATGAAAACATCTTGTCTTCCCACCAAAAACAACCTCGGGCTAAATTGCATTTGCTGCATTTCATCATCCTTGTGTTTTGCCGCACCAATCCCTATTATATATTCACATGGATTCAGGACATTCAATGCACCAAACCACTGTGGGAAACACAAATGCACCCAGGCACAAACACACGTCTATTATTGCAGAGGCATTTGTAATGTGTTGAAGCGTGCATTGTGCTTCCATTATCCCAAGGTCGGGACTCGTATCATGTGCTGATCAGATTAGACACACTGCGCTGCGTGGTGGAGCTGTAATATAGAATTCAGGATTGCGCGAATGTTATTTAGGCAACGACAAGTCAAACACTGGAGTCACTATGGAGTTCATCCATGCATCTTCCCCTTAATTATTTATCGTAAGCCTAAGAGAAAAAAAAAAGGATCCCTGATAGCATTCAGGGGTAGAATGCCAAAGTAACCCACGAAGAAAAGAGTGGACGACTCAAGAGATACAGAGACATTTCTGTTTGAGTTATATAGAGTCTGCGGCTAAATCTTTGTTTTGTTTTTTTTAACACATCAATCTCTTTAATTTAAAACATTTAAATTATTCTGATGTATTAATTAACCAAACTAGATGTAAACCAATATGGCTGCATAATAAATAACAATGATCAAATTAATATATTTTAAAAGCAGTGCTAAAAACAGTTACTAAAATACAAATTCTGATCTCACACTCACTACTCATTTTAAAGATTTCTCACTTTACATCTCTTATATTTCTTAACTTACACTACTTTCCTGATGCGCCAGATGTTTGTTTTTTTTAGTACAGAAAAGTGTTTCCCACACATATGCTTTCCTTGGGCGGTTCTTCGAGGTATATTAACAGCTGCCCAAGTATGTCATACCCATGTCATACCCACTTATCTTAGCATTTTATTGGCTACATTTAATAATGTCTATCCATGCGAGAGAATGGTGCCATTTAGATCGAATAGCTAGTGGACAGGACAATCTGCAGTCTGCAGTCTTGTGATGCAACTTCTCCTAAAGCGGAATAGGGTGTAAAAAAAATCCAAAATGCGAGGTGGAGTTTTTATTGCAACTTTCTGGCCCTTATCTGTTAAATCAACTGGCTTGCAAGTTCACAGACTTGCCATAACAAAAAAAAATCTAAAATCTAAAGATTTGAATATTTAGCTTTTTAATGTGTCAACTATAAAATGTGTTATTTGGAAGAAAAGTTGATTTTTGAGTGTCATTCCAACTTTTCTTATGGGTGACATATTAAAAAGCTAAAAAAAACTGGGGTGCTGCTTAGCTCAGTTGGTAGAGCGGACATCCCATGTGCTGAGGCTCTGGGTTCAGACCCGGGTTTGACTCCCGGCCTGGGTCCCTTAGCTGCGTGTCACTCCCCCTCTCTCTAACCCTGTTTCCTGTCACCCTCTTCAGCTGCACTGTCAATAAAGGCCAAAAAAAAAAGCGAAAGATTCAAACCTCTAAATGTTTCCCACACCTACTGATAACACGTGCTGTCAACAGACACTGTTGGCCTGAAATGTAACGACCAAAAAATTGCAAATGTTTCTTCAGGTAAATGGCTTAATGCACTGGAACGAACTAGAAAACTAGAGAAAAGAACTAGATTGTATCCTTCACCAGTACTGACAGCATTCAAATCTTATGCCACTGCTTCACTGAAAACATAATGAAACATTGATTGCATTCTCTAATGGTATGGCCTTTGAAAAATGTCAAGTCACAAAGGTGTTTCAAAGAGAGAGAAAGTGTATACAGAGCGGACATGAGTAAAATAAATCTGCTTTCATAGAACAGATCGATTATTTCACACAAAGTTTCTTCCACTGTGTCACACACCAATTGTGATGTTTGAATTAAATATTAGACCGAGGACTCGAGTGGGTCACATATTCTTGAGGATATTATTCACTTCTTTGTCGAATGTGGGCTCTCCACTGTTAACCTATTTAATAAAGAGTTTGCTATTCAACTATTACTGCACTGAGAGGCATGTTGACAACAGTTTGTAACTTCGCAAGTGGGCAGTAAAGTTAGATGTCCCTCCTACATAACTCTGCTGCTGTTTCTTCTGTAAGTTATGAAATCGTTACTTCACTACACAAAAAACAACATAAAAAAAACACAACAGTTTTATCCCACCAAACTCAGAGAGCTTAAAAGAGAGGTGGTGCGTCTCAACCCAGGAGACCCGTGCTCTTTTTAGTTTTTGTAATTTATTTCATTATGAAATGATTGTGTTAAGCAACCGAAGGATCATCATCACTCCTCGTAGGTGCAATTATCCTCGGATTTGAGAACGAGGACTGCACTGTAATTAGGCAGATCATCTCATCTAACTGAGGATGTCAGCAAACATCAGCTCTGCCAAAGCCCCTGAGCAAGGCACTTAACTGGGGAGAGAGAGAGAACATGATTCTATATAAAGATTCAGTGGAGGGTAACTCCACCCTCAGGTGTGTTTGCAGCTCTCAGGGAGTACTTCTGCATATGTGGAAAAAGTAGTTTAAAGTCTTTTGTGGCTCCAGAGGAAGCTGCATGTTATCTGATAAAAGTATTTATCATCTTTATACTTCTTTTCTCACACGTTGCAGTAGTCCTCCCCAAGACCTGCAAACACACTTTAACGTGAAAATGGTGGAGTCGCCCTTTACAAACGGGCGATTACTAACAGAAGTTACTGAGAACTGCTTGTGAGATATATCTAGATGACTGTCAATCAATGTAACTGCCTGTCAAAGACCCCCCCCTGTGGTTAATGATGTGTGCCCTGCATATCAGCTGGTGTGATGAAAGTGGCAGCAAATGGAACAAGCCTCTCCACTGAGGAACAGGTGTACGCGCAGCACCCTGCTTAATATTTGATGCTGAAGGGACGACTTTGAAGTTCGTCCCTGGTCATGAGAGACTTAGGAGTGGGAGGGTAGGCTGACTTTCATATAATTTCACAGAGACAAATGTACGTAGATTCTCCTTCCTTACTAAACCAGAGTGTTTCCTTCCTCTTTCTTTATCCCTTTTCCCTGCGGCCTAATAGCCATTAAAGCATTAAACAGCAAATGATAAGATCCTCGCGACAAATTCGATTTTTCCCAGTCCAGAGTTTGTACAGTTTTCCCAGAGGCATTTTATTGTTGGTAACAGGAGGCCAGCAGTATCAGTAATTATAATAATGGTCCTGGCATGGAAGGCACACACTGATGTGAAAATGGATCTCTGGCTTGTGTCTGCCTGTCTTAGTCAGACTGTCTGCATCACAGCTGCAGAGCACATAGCCTTAATAATACAGCAGCCTGATCAGGCATGAAGGACGTGTGCCCACTGATGAGGAGCATCTACTGTATTTCTCTAGTTTATATCACATGCAAATCAACCAAATTGAGCAGAGAAGCCGTTCCAAACGCACAAAAACAAACTTTCTGTCCGAAGTGTACACTATGAGTGGCTTCATCTTTTCTTGCTGCCGTGCTGCCATGCATCGCCAATCAGGGGCTTTGCCTTCGAAAGAATTACGCCTGTGAACTTGGAGACTTTGGGAAATAGAAGGGTTGCTCCTCCTCTTCAAGACTGCCATTCCTCACTCGGTATCACCCTCGCACGTCATACCCCATGCTGCAGGCAGCTCTCCTCAACTTGTGAAGTTGGAAATTCACAAGTTCACTCCACAGATATTGCAGAGCCTAATGGCAAATAAGGTGGTAAATACCTGTGGTAAACTGGAAATTTGAGTTTATAGTAAAATTTGTGACATATGATGGACATTTTGCATAAAAAGTTAATACATTTTTACAAGGTACTGGCAAATATGAGCCTGTGTAACCCAGGCTCATCATTCCTGGTGCTATTGACACGACTTTACATTTTTAAATTGTGTGATGTGCATCTGTCATAGTCCAATTCTGTGCACAGGTGATACATCGATTCTTCCTTTTAAAGGAGACACATTATGGTCATTTTCAGGTTCATCATTGTGCTTTGGGCTACTACTAGAATAGGTTTACATGCTTTAATGCTTAAAACACACATCAGCTATCTCATACTGTCCAGTGCTGCAGCACTGTATTCCCCCTCTCTCTGAGATGCCGTTTTAGCTCCCGTCTCTTTAAGGCCCGCCTCCTGAGTACCCAGTCTCCTCTGACTGGTCAGCTCACACATGCCAGACACAGTACCGCATCAGAGACGCCGTGCGAAATCAATTTTTAGCTGTCAAATTAGCCTCTAGGCTTAAATTATGCAAATATGTGACAAGGCGACGTAGTGATGTCTTAAAGTGACAGAATTAAAGGCGGGGACTACTGCCGAGGAGTTTCAGGAGCAGTGTTTTCTGTGGTAGAGAGGGGCTTCTGTTGGTGCGGACCTTTTCAACTTTCAAGATCCTTGACATGCACAAGAATCTATAAAACACTGAAAGAAAGGAAAAAACAAAAAAAAAGTACATCAGGTCTCCTTTCAGTATGGAGAGCAGAGCCATAGGTCAGCTGACCTTCGGAATCATCATAGTTAGGTAATAAAAATAAACGCATAACAGGCACAGTTAGGTTTAGGAAAAGCTGACGTTATGCTGACCGAGTCAACAATGACATTTGAATGGATGTAAACAACTGTCTCCTGGGTCAAAGTCCTGCGTTCCCTTTACATCACATGATGCTTTTAATGCGCAGTATTTGGACGCATCTGTTTTCCACATAAATCAAGGATCAGTGTATCACCTGCACACAAAATTGGACATTGGCGCAGGTACTGCACGCAATTTAAAAGTATAATGTTGAGTTATATTTACGCAAATTCGACTGGGTGGGTGTGTGTCCTGTGTGGGAAGAAGTGCTTCACCCTATGTGGTGACAAGAACATTAAAACAACACTTCAGTTTGGACCCGGCTTCCATTATAAACACTCAGCAGTAGTTTTTTTCTTTGTCCAGTTAATGTGATGTGCCATTTATCAGGTTTTTGTGACTACTGAGGAATACATTTTGATTTCCCGACTTAACGAGTATGCAAGAACAACCAGAAAGCACATTATTAACGACCAGCCTGCAGTACGCTTGTGGTGTAGGTCTCAACAGAGCTTATGTTGTTCTCCAGATTCGAGGGAACGCATTATTTTTCAGCCACATTTGGAGAAGTCTTAAAAGTGGTACTGCCTCATCAAACTCTCATGACATATTCAGCCTTGAAATGCGGGAATTAGGACAAAAAGAGTGAGTCACTAACTGGATCTACATTACGTCATATCCCACATGAGAGCATGCTGCACTTCTGAAGACTGGAGGCAAGCCAAGGGATCCTGTCAACAGCAAGTTGGTGTAAGCTGTAAGAAAGCCCTGTCTGCATCAGGCGGACGCTGGGCTCTTTAATTATGCATATCAGCGGAATGAATGGGTGATATCAGATAGCGCAACACGATGTTGGACAGAAATAAAGGGTTTATGAAGCTCTAGTGTGCTTAACTGTATGCACCACCACTTTCATTTGCCAATGATTTGAGAGTACAAGGAAACTGAACATGTTTACACTTGCTGGCAGGATCATAATAGCAACACAGAACCAAACCAACCAAATTTTTAAGTCGTGCAAATACCAGAACGCCTTTCTAATGAACTAAAAGATTCACTTGAAAAGGCGAACGAGCTATTGTTCCTTCTTCTCACTCAGGAGAGTGTCCAGACACACAAACTGAACTCTATCTGGCAGCTACAAATGCTTTCCAGCCTTTTCAAAACTGTGATTGCATTGCATATTCAAACGGCTCCTTACAGGCTTTCCAAATCTCCGTCATAATCAGATAACATTTGATTGTTCGATCCAGACTGGAGTGCCGGGCTGCCGCACTGTTTCGTAATTTAACAATGAAAACACAAAGAAACAACCGTGTAGAATACAATACTGGAAAAACCTGATGACACATATAGACCGACTGATTAAAAGCCAGGAGCAGCTCACTCAGGCTTTCTAAGAATCAGCTGCGGCAGCGTGACGTTCCAGCCACAGCTCAGTGGATATCATCATTTATAGAGAGATGTCCTCAAACCTGTCTTTGTACAAACTATTTGACGGCAATGTGAGGTGGCTAAATGCAAAAAAAAAAAGGGCCATCCTTTGGAGGTCGCTGTGAGGCAAAAACAGTAGCACCTTTATTTTGCGGGGAGTCGTAAATCTTAGAATGAGAGAGCGAGAGAAACAGAGGGACTGTGTGTGTGTCTGTGATTGAGAGTGAAAATCAAATCTCACAGGCTCGGAGAGAGAGCGAGGAAGAGACTGTCTGTGCGAGAGCTTCTATTGCATGAAAAGAATGAAAAGTAAATGAGCACATTGGCTCGAGTCCGGTATTGATTAAATCTAATGCGTACCCGCCATTGATTCCCTCTAACGTCCGCAATGTGGTCTTTTCTGGTAAACGGCAAATTGTGGAGAATGTTAGTTTATATTTCAGTCACATTCTCGGGGACTACCTTTCGTAATAGCATCACATCATACCAGGTGGACATGAGGCTGTAGCAGAGTGTGAAACTATGCTAAAGAATCGGCAGGCTGGCGACTAACACACACGGCAAACACGCACACACGCACAGAGTTCTTGTATCAACAAAAAATCCCTGTATCTCATCTCTGTGCCCCAACAGAGGCCATGCATAAAACATGATTTGGATTAGAAAATGTCACGCTGGATGAAACAGTGTCCCAGTGTCCCAGTGAGGCAACCAGATGGACTGCTTCAATACACCAAAGTTCCTCTGCATCCTTTCCTCCTTTTCCCCGGCACTGCTTGATCTGTGTGTGTACAGTATACGACTGACACTGTGAAAAACCCTGTGGTCATCAGGAAAGCTGACAATACACAATATCATCCGTCGTGAGGAGATTTTTAAAAAAGTTCTCTTATACAGTATCTTAATCTGATCTGACTGTAGGGATAACACCGAAATCTGCAGAACTAATTTATCTCCCCTTAAACAGTTACACAGATATACTTCAGTACAATGATAGATCTGGATTGGGTGATGTCATAAATTACAAAAAAAAAATAATCTCAAAATCTGTGGCAACAAACACCAAAAGAAATGGTTGCTGCAAGCTGAAAAAGACACACAGTTCATAAGATATTTGCTAAACATTACCAAAACACCCAGAAATCTAAATCAATCCCTAAGTGTGACAACCTGAACATACGCGGCTACACGGTACATCTTGAGCTTTGCTAAATTAGCGTTTATGGCAGGGTTTCCATTTGGAAACCACTTGTATCCACGGGCAACAGACAAAGATGCACAGCTTAGTATAGTTAGAGGCACAAAGCCCAATATGGACTGGTGAGTCATCCCCGACATTTTCATTTTGTATATACAGATGTGTTTGTATTTCTGGGCAAATTACGCCCTAAACTCACAAAGTCATTCTCCAGCTGTTAAAGATGCAATCCATGATTTTTTTCTCCAAGCAGTTAAGAGCGTACTTCTTGTTTTTGTTAGTTATAGTAGCCTAGAATCAAACCTCCCTAAGCTTTGATCTGGGAAATATCAGCCCCATCTCCTAAAAAAGTATGTTTATATACAACTAATTCAAAAAAGCAGATATGTTTTCAAGGGGAAACATGATGCAGATTAATTACCTTTTACATGAACATAAAAAAGGCAGTCTTGCAATACTTCATTCACTTGCAATGACTACAGCATTATTCAACTTTTTTATCTTATGTTGGAATTGGCAAAACCAGATTAAGGTTAGAGAAAAAATGTGGTTTGTTTTAACACAGAATAAGTATGCAGGGACTTGTGACATACGGTTTGTAAGATTAATATATTTCTTCTTTTCATTGTTGTTATCTGTTATCATTAACAGTTAAGTTATACGTTATTAACTTTGTTATCGCTTTTGTTTCGTTGACATTGGGTTGCTTGTGGAATATGAGCTGTGTGTTTTCATGCCAAAAAAACATATACATTTTGAGATTGAAATTGAGATTTATCATCATAATTTGAGAGCTTTTCCCAGCCGAATGTTTCATTCACTCAAGGACACGTCTCTAAGCATAATCCAGGCATCATTACACTCTCTTAATAATGAAAACAATTTAGCAATGTTCAAACCAAGTGTAAACCTTTTAAAGAATTAAGTTTGGCATAATATTTCTTTTTTGAAGCCAGAGGGGTATTTATTTGGATGAGAGGTGGAGCTGAAGCAGATATTCTGACTGGACCTGACTGAGAGCCCAGGAGACACTGCGGTAGCAACTTGTCAATCAAAAGGGAGCCACAGCCTAAATCACACCTTTTTCGTCCTCTGTTTTACTCTAAATGAGGCCATCATTATCTGAATCAAACGTCATGTTGTATTAAAAGAAAACATAAAGTGTAGATTGAGACCATAAAATCATTTGAGAAATGTTTACTGAGGTAATAAATCAAGTGAGAAGAAGGGTCATTTTCTCATAAGTTACAATAGAATCAGACAGTCACCCTCTGCTGGCTACTAGAAAGAATGCAGGCTTAAGCCACTTTTACACTGGCTTCACTTTTCAGAATTCCATATTTGGCACTAAACATACATTTCCAAGGACACAGGGTTGAAAAAATAGGATTTCGCTTTCCATAAAACCAGTGAGTTAGACTCACCAGTTCGACAGAACTTGCTTTTTAAACATTATTTGGAGTGAATTTTTGTAAAATATTTCCAACCACATTACTCTCTACTAGTCTCAACAACTCTGAATGTGCAAAAACAGGGAAGACCCGGTCTTTTTGTAGTCTTCTTTACACAAAAAGTTAAAGATATTTGATGTTTACATAAAGTGAAAAAATCCATCAATTAACATTTCTCCAGATAACTCTCCGTTTTAGGTCTTGTTAATTCATAATTTTTATATCAATAACATCATAGAAAGTATGAAAAAAAGTAATCATTTTATAAAACTCTGTATTTAAGTCCCAAGTTTTATATTCTGTTACTTACAATACATGCAGGTGTATTTGTGGCATATCGCAAAACTGTCACTCCTGTTCTGTGCAATATGTTTTTGTCACATTGTGTGGGCAGACAACAGGCCATGAAAAGTAAAAGAATCAAAAGCACAATTTGTCCGTTTGGAGGTCAACCACCTGTGTTTGGTTCAAACAGTAGACTAAAAACCAACATCCCACACAGACTGACACACATGCGTTGTACCTCACACCCTGCTGATAGAAAGACAGCAGAGAGGCAGAGACGTTAAACGAGAGTGTCGTCTTGTCAGGTGCTGAACAGTGTGCGAGTCCTGAATCTATCTTTAGAGGATTGTGTGATGTGACTCACTGTTTCTGCACATACTTATCTGTCTTTCTTTATGTTTTATCTTCAGCTCTCAAATTAGTTTCTGCAGAAACACACACTCTCACAGCCATCAGCTCTAGTTTGGAAACCAGTAATTACATATTATGAATCAGACAAGCAAATTGCTCGAGATAAAAGTAGCAAAATTGTGAGTCATAGAGTGCTGAAATTTATATGAAAAAGGAACTGTCTTAAGTGACACTGTTACACGACAGAGCAGAGTTTTCCAAGCTTGTTCACTATGAAGTCATGTGTGAGTGAAGCACTTTTTGCTGAAAAAACGAAACTGAACCATGTCATTCGGACTCTCAGATCATTTCCTGGATGAGAGAGCACTGCTAATGAATGTTTTTTTAATTCCCTGGACATACGCAGAGACACAGAGGGAGAGCTGTGGTGTGAATGTGTGCAACCCTTGCATCCCAACTCAGCATCTTTGTGAGGAGGAGGAGGCGGGCGGCGGCGGTCACGCTGCCTTCTCTGACACACGCTCCTCTGCCTGTGACCATGGCAACAGCGAAGACTAATTATCATTTAAAAGCCCAGTGGTTGGCCATTTATCCATCATATCCGCTTTAAGAGAAGACACACATGCACAGAGACAAGCACATCATCATCTTGGCAGTTGCCATATCTGTATTAATTTACATCTGGCTGTGCCTGCAGCGTACAGTAGCATCACTGTGTAGTTGCAGTCAGTGGCAGGGTTTGATTTTCCTGCCCGACAGGGGGACTCACTGAACAGTGATAGAGAGGTGTAGTGATGACTCATGGACACATGGAGGTGCTGTGCCATAGCACAAGCATTGCATTTCCAGCTTCACAAACCCTCAGATGACTGCTTCACACATACTGTGAGGGAGGGGGAGTCACAGTTACTGCAAACAACACATCTTCTCCAAGCACTTAGAGCGACAACTTGTATGGAAAATTAGCTCCCATTCAGTCTCATTCATGCATCCGTTGTGTCGGTGTTCTAAAGAATAATTTACTCACATTGATGTATCGAAGTTTAGAGTTTGGACCAATGAAAACCTGACTATAACACCAGCTGGCTTGTGTAAAATGAATGACTTGTCTTAGATTCGAGCTCAGATCGACAGTCACAGGTCTTTTAAGCAGGCTTTCTACCGTCATGAATCTTTATTTCTCTCCTTAGCAATTATTGGCTCTTTTACAGCACAAACATACAAAACACTTGCAGATGGCTCTGACATCATGGTCATAAAAAACATATTTGACAGACTGAAGATTAAGAAATATAGTAAAGTCATAAAATACAGAACCGTCTGTTCTGTATTTTTGGACTGTGGGTATCAATTCATACAGTGAGAAACCTATTAAATGTCAGGAATGACAGAGAACAGATGACAAAATGTTAAAAAGGAAAACAAAAAAGAAAACCTTATAATCGGCTTGTTTGCATGTTCAAACTTGTTTAAATCACCTTAGGTTTTAACTATTCAAATGATTCAGGACAAGGAGGGAAAAAACTAATTGGATCCGTACACTGTATTTGTGTCTCTTAAGATATATAAATACAGTAACTATTGAACCTCAGAAGGCATTGACAGGCAAACATCTTGATAACACATAATAGACAATGGGAATGGCAGGATACAAATCACAATATAATTGATGATTCATCAATCTACGGCTGGTCATCGAGGCCGTTCCTTGTTCCTTCATCCCAGTGGCTGCTCAGCATCTGTTTAAGTGTTTAAGAAGACCAGCTGCTCTCTTCATCTTTAACAGATCCAAATAATCCTCCAACTATCCATTAATCACACAGCAATATGCTTTATGCTCTCGCCAGGTTCGACAGTATTATATTCTGGCTGAAGGGCAGCCCGGAGTGACTTAAGACACCTGTCAAATCACATGCTGTTTCAGACTTATTGACACAACTTCAGATTGTAAAAGTGATAACTGCAGTTTTAGTGTGCCATGCAAGACTGATTATTGGCAATTATTTCAAATAAGATGTTTATTGATAAACATACATTAGATCAAGGTCTGAATTAAATTAATAGTCTGGTCAACAAACACAAATTACTTGACTCCCACATGATTCATATTATGTCCATTAATTTAAATGGAATAGTTACTTTTACAAATGCTTCCTCCTGACTTTTGATGAGGAGATAAACTATCATTGTGTATGTTTATTTTTTTCTTCTTCAATATTTGTATATTAAAAATATATATTAAACATTCTTTAATGCATGTAATTTTCTCCCTTATCTGGGTGACAAGAAGGCCAGATCCAGCTCAGAAAACATCAACATGACTGTGTTATTAGGATAAAACTGAGTATATCAACAAACTGATTTTAAAGCAGTCCAGTAATGTGTTGAATCTGTAACAAGTCAAGTTGTATAAATATATTGACAATCTCATCCTGTCTCCAGACAAAGTGTGCGATTTTAAATGAATGATTAAGACATCATAACAGGACAGAGCCATTCAGTGATTGGCTATTGCTTTGGTCTAACTCAACAGGTAATCACAGGACTGTCT
>CAEMYA010000013.1:951834-972324 GCA_903131615.1 Diplodus sargus
CAGTAGTATAGTAAAATAAATAGTAGTATAGCTAAATAAATAGTAGTATAGTGAAATAAACAGTAGTATAGTTAAATAAACAGTAGTATAGTAAAATAAACAGTAGTATAGCTAAATAAATAGTAGTATAGTGAAATAAACAGTAGTATAGTTAAATAAACAGTAGTATAGTAAAATAAACAGCAGTGTAGTTAAATAAATAGTAGTACAGTTAAATAAATAGTAGTATAGTATGTTGTGAATTTTCTGCAGGCAACGGGAGGCGATGTCCAGGCAAGGTAGCTGTTTGTGAATGATGTTCTGGGCAGTTTTAATGACCCTCTACAGGGATTTTTTATCTGCTGCAGAGCTGCCACCATATCACACCAGGATGCCATATGTGAGGATACTCTCAATAGAACAGTGGTAGAAGGACTCCATAAGTTGTTGTGTCAGGTTTACCTTCTTTAGCAGCCTCAGAAAGTACAGTCGCTGTTGTGCCTTCTGAACAAGCGCTGTGATGTTTGCTATCCATGTGAGGTCCTCAGAGATAAGTGTGCCCAGGAATTTGAAGCTGGACACCCTCTCCACCCTCTCCCCATTGATGTTCAGAGATCCTGCTTCTTCCTGAAGTCCATAATGAGTTCTTTTGTTTTTTTGGTGTTGAGTGTGCGATTGTTCTCTCTGCAGCACGCTGTCAGCCTCTGTACCTGCTCTCTGTAGACAGACTCATTGTCTTTGGTGATCAGCCCCACCACAGTCGTATCATCCTCAAATTTAACTATGGTGTTGGTGTTGTGGGATGGGATGGGATGAGGTCATGTGTATACAGAGAGTAGAGGAGCGGGCTCAGCACACAGACTGGTGGGGCCCCTGTGATGAGTGTCAGAGAAGAGGAGAAATGCATGCCCATCCTGACTGACTGTGGTCGGTCTGTCAAGAAATCCTTAATCCAAAGGCAGATGTTGTGCTGTACACCCAGGTCGGACATCTTGGGATAAGACCACATATGTTCACATTTACAGTCTGCTCATGAATGGGAGATGCATAACTGCATACTCCACACACGCACACACACGCACACACACACAACCTTATTTCTCAAAAAACTTATGCCATGATGCTTCACCATAGCAACAAGCTCCAGAGGCATATTCCACACACATCCACCAGTGGCACAGAGTCATGGAAGAGAGGATAGAGATGAATAAAGAATAGCAGGATTAACATATTTTACATCATGAATCGTTTAAAAATAAAAATCAAATAAAGAATATAAAAAACATAATTAAAAAAGGGTAGAACCCATGCAGAAATACATTTTTCCCGAGCTAATTTAAACTTATTTCAAGCTCTTTGGCAAATGACTATTATCCAAATTTTCCTGCAGGCCATAAGAGCAGCTTCACCTTTCAACTGAAACTCTACCTGAGAGACTGAGGCTGTGTATTTCCTCACAGGGGGTCAAATAATGACTTGACGTTCATGATGTTTACAGTAATCGATGGGTAATGCAGTTTGAAAGAGAAATATCCTTCACTGACTGTAGGTTAGATAAAAAATGGTGATAAAGGACATTGATAGAATAAAAGAAGGGAAAAGATGAGTTCAAGAGAGTGAGATCAGTTAATTGATAGCATGAAGAATACATGAGGACATGAGAACTGTTGTGATTATTCTCTCACTTCATCACATTTCTTGGTGAAAACCATACAAGATTTGAAAGTTGCAAACTTGTGCAGTTTAAATTGCGGACCTAACGTTGTCCAGTGTCAAATGTTGATTTTGAAATGATCACACTCATATTTTCAGAATATCAAATAAAAATATGCCAACATATTGAAAATAAGATCCCGACATTTGGGAGTTAGCAACAAGCAGCTGAACAATTGACTCAACATTGACATTTATCAGATTGTTGATATTGTGACTATGTTAACATATCCAGTAGGCACGGAGAAAACTTAGCATTCATTTGAAGTTGCATTCCTACTGACACAATAGTCCAATAGTCCGTCTCCTTTGAGCTCTGTTATTTACCAGTTAATCAGAGACTTTGTCTGGCTGTCTTTAGATGCAGTTATGACTCAATTTATCAGAGCTTTTTCCACTGAAAACCACAGGGATAATAAGATCACTGAGAATGAGTTAAAACAATAATGTTGTGGGCTGTAAAAAGAAAAATGAGCAAAAAGATGCTATAAAACATAGCAGAAAAACAAGCAACCCCAAGAAAAGCATGCGTGTTCCTGTATGCCCCTGAACAAACGTGTGTATATCAATGAATATCAATGAATACTATGTACGTATATATATGTATAACTTAAGAAACCCCGTGCACAGCAGTGCATCCCTCCTGGGTGCAGTTGTACAGACTAAACCACAATGGACAACAGAAATCAATATTCCAGCCTACACCAATTGTCACTACTATGTCAATATGGTACGTAGCCTGTGACACATACAGATGTCAACGTATAGCAGAAACACATTTCTTTCCTGATGACCGGGCTGAATATCAATGAGAAGGAAGAATGGATTCAATAACCATTCCTGGTACAACCATATGGAGCATACGTAGAAAGGCAAAGGTTTCTCATTTACTCTTGGCACTACTCACATTAAGAGGTACTACTCTGTAATATTTGCCGTTACATCTTAGTGTTTTTTGTGAGCAGCAATCTAAAAGGACCAAGAGCGCAACTGGATAGTCATGCTGCTCCAGACTCTTGATCCCAAGGCACACACCTGGTGTATTTAACACCAATCCACTTTGATGTAGACAAACAACCTCTCCTGGTTTAATAAGACAGCAAAGGCATCAAAGCGACGAGGCTACAAACTCTGTCATGCCACATACGCTGATTGCAGGGACGACGCTGTTGCTTTCAACTGAAGCTGCCTTTACAAGTCTAAAAATAGAAGATTTATTTTAGTCGGAAATCATAAACTAATGAAAACATCACATTGAGTGATGGCATTTGGTGACACTGAATGAAAAACCTTAATTTTTCAGTGTTTCCACTGACTGATATTTATTATAATTAATGGTTTTCACACTTGGATTTTTTTCTTTCTGACACATGAAAAAGCAATTTTAGGCATAAAAGTGAGGCTATTACGTGTTCCCATGTCTGTTTCTGTGTCAAGAGTGTGAGCTCCTGGACAATGTCTATTCAAAATTCAAGGCTGCTTGAGGGTAATTGCTGCCTAACAAGCTGGGAGCAAATGCAGTGTTCAGAGACGGAAATTTGAGGCAATGTTATCCATTGTTTTTTCACACTACATGCACTATACAGAGGAATTCATGAAGCCTTGGAAGATTGTCCCACACAACACCTCCACACCTCAAAACTGCATCTCTCAGCCCTTGAAAGATCATCTTTTCAAACTCATTACCATCAAGTGTCGCTGGAGGACATTTATCCTTGACAGTACAGCTGATTGTCCGGTTTCTCATCTGCATCTAAAGTGTACGTAGGAGAATGACAGAAAGAACGATTTAAACGACTCCTTTCTCAGGAGGTCGACATTTCGTGAACTCAGATTGAGAAGAGTGCGCACTGATTCATGCTGCGAGTGGGGTGATTTTCAAATATTGTAATCGGTCCCATCAGGAGATTAAGTTTACTCGGAGGATACTGAGAGGAAAATGTGGCATGCATCCTAATTGTTGGTCACGCACCCTCACACACATACACACACAAACTGTGCGTTATCTGCTATTTTCCTGCATCCGACAATATTGAACCAAGGACCCTCAAATCAATGAAATCATACCAAGCGTGTGGAATTTAATAAGACAAGTTTGAAAATCCACACCTTCTTTCGCTGTTGTTCGTTTCCTCCCTTATTTTTGTTTTTTTTAACTGCAGTCACGCTTTGGCAGCACACATGAATGCAACACACTTAATTAAAATTAAAATTTTTAAAGAAATTAAAAGAAAATTGAACTGAACTGCTCCTTCAGATGTCTGCTCCACTGACATCTTTACATTTGCACAAGAATTAATCATGTAAATTGTTTCATGGAAAATATATTTAATGACAAATGTTTGTTGACTGCATCAGATTCTAACAAATAGAGGACTGTCTGTGTGTGTTCAGCAGGGATTGACCGAAATGTTTTTTAGTAATAAAGAAGATGACTGTTGTTTGGAAATAAAAAACAAAACAAAAAAAAACAAAAACCTTAGTGTATAAATTAAGAATAACCAGTGCTAGAATGTAACAACTATGTACAATGTACTGTAGCAAATACTGTACGTAAAGTACAATTTTGATAAACTTGTACTAGTGTTGTCGCAATACTTTTTCGGGGCAACATTTTAAACGTTTCTGGCATAACATTTTGGATTTTTATCGAAAGATGAATGTAAATATAACGAGGTTTGTGTGCTGTGAGTTAAGCTAAACAGCATCTACTGTAAGTTAATTTAGTTCTGGAGAAGGCGGGCCCAAGTGTATTGATACTGAAGAGAATGAGTACTGAAACTCCACTACAATTATATGATAACTTTTCTGTACTCACTACTTTGCAGAAGGGCCTGAATCCAGAAATTCTATTATTTTTGAGTTTCGTCAATAAGTCTCATATCTGGTAGAATATGAACTCAATATGCATCATGGGGACATATATTGTACAAAGACACCAAATTCATTGTATTGTTGTCATGTATATGGTCCAAATGAGACCTCACTTCATGCCTGGAAATCTAAGTCAACATTTTCCTAGAACATGTATTGTATGAATACATGTATACATTATATTGTATATCTATCTACAGTATCCTGAATGACATGAACACTGGAATAAAAGTGGTCAGACATCCGATGAACATGAAATCTGTGACTCTCATCATCCAAGGGTATCACACTATCACGGGCTTGGAAAATTCAGGCAGTCATATCTCTGGGTTCTTGGGGTTTTTGTGCTGAGATCACACATACACACACACACGCGCGCACACACACACACACACACACACACACACACACACACACACACACACACACACATATACAAAAACACTGATTCCAATAACCAGCAACATGCTGAATATCAGATCCGATAATCAGCCAGGCCGATAATCCGTCGGTCCCTGTAGTGTGCTTTTGCATTTGCCAGCAGATGGAATTAGCATCTCTTCTGTAAATCACTGACACTCCAAAGTTGCCAGTTCTCCTCGGTCTTGCATGCTTTCAGAGCTTGCAGCCTGCCAGCATCGCCACCGCAGCAGACACCGATCCCTCCATCGCAACAACAGAACGCCAAAACACAAAAGAGGTAGGTGTTGGAGGAAGCTTCCCAACCTTTGCACCTGATGTCAGCTCCTAGTTGTCAGCAAACATCAGAAAGGCTGCAGCTTCAAACCACAGAGGCAGGTCAGCTGGCTGACAGGCTGGCTGCCTTCCTGCTATGACACCCTCACAAACTCCCTCTGATCTCCACCCCTGAAAAAAAATCTTCGAGCTTCGCCTCAGTGGATCCTAAAAACACCCACACTCTTTCCCCCCCTAACCTCACATCTGCTCACTAAACGCTCCACCATCAGTCTGCTGTGTTCATTGTGCTGTCTGGTTAGTTACGTCTCAAAAACAGCAATCTGACTACAATGTAGGTATATACTGAGAGACTGCAACTATTTTTGTACAATAAAATGACAAGTTGTTGTATGGTGATATCAGAAAAATGTGGCTTAAGGTGTAAATCATTATTCACATCATGTTTTCTGCTCTCTTGTGTTCCTGTCCGTCCTTTTGTTCGTTCCCTTAAATCACTTCAATCAACCTGGCTGGTGTTATACTTCAGAATCTGTATTCAGCTGCAGTTCTGGCCATTATCTGTATGTTAATATTTCACAAAAAGAAAGCTGAACGGGGGCTTCGCATTATCTGGCAGTTCATTTAAAAAGTCTGTTGTTTTTATTTGTATTTGCATCGAGGCTACACAAGTAATCAAGTGCAATATCCAAATCACAGGAGCTTCAGTTTGTTCTATAAAAAGGTAAAACTTGTCACAACATACTATTATAAGTGAAGCGCTGTGGTGCTGCAGAGACGCCCCAAGCTACAAATCACATTTTCCAGTCATCAGGGAACATGCTCGGTCGGTGCAGACTCCAGCAAATATCACATCATCATCATTTTTATATATTTTTCAGTGAGAATGAAAACCAAAATTCCCCATTCCCATGAAAACCAATACTTGACATTATCTAAATAATCACATTATGATTTATATATGCAAATTTGCCATTCAATAATTGTGTATATTATGACAGGTGAAAAGTGTGCGCCGTTACAGTAAATCCCAGCTCCTCTACCAATTACAGCCACGGAACATTTCTTAACCAGGAGACGTCTGACATTTAGTTCCTGCAATTATTTTATGCCCTACTGGAAGACACACAGAGAGGAAAGAGGCATTGAAGTGGTCGATAGGCATTTATAAATCCATCCAGTTTAACATTGCTAAACAATTCACAAGCCGCAGCAATTGCAGCAGGTGCAAATCATCTGGGGCATTTGCTACCTGCTACGAGCAAAGACAAGAGGCGCAGCAGCAAACAGAAACCTGAAGGTTTTGTTTTGTACTCAGTTTTTTTCTCTATCTGTGGTTACTACAGAAACAGGTGGACGGTGACTGAGCGGCATAATAATGGCAGTCGTTGAGCTGGAGAGTTTTAGGAGGTCTGGCAATTAAGATATGACAGGCCACATCACCAGGAACAATGAGGGGGAGGAAACTGCCGGTTAACAGTTTGCAAAGGTGAAATATTCCACAGGCGAGTCGAAACAGGTAAAGCAGAAGAGTGTCACAAGGCTGTTTAATATAAAGCTAGAGTTTATTTCTGTTCATAGTACTCCATGCTTCACACCGGGGAGCTGAATCCTCTAAAATCTGTCCCTGGTACGGTTTGTGGACGCGCTCCAGCAGCAGGTGGAGTGAACGTTCTGACACTCAATGGACCACAGCTGTCACTTCAGTTGCAATCTCCAATCTGACACCTATATAATTTCTGCGAGCGCAGATGCAGCAATTAATGCAAAGGGACTGTCACTATACCACCAGTCTGCTTTTCTGAAGATGTGCATGAATCTTAAGAGGTAAAGCCAAAATACTGTACACGGCTTTATGCTCCTCGATCACAATTTACATTAGAACGCCAAGTCTGACTGACTGACAAAGGATTGAAAGAAAGACCTCAGACAGTAAAGGGCAGGAGCTCTGATGACTGCACACGTCTGGGTGGAGAAATCTTCATCTGAAACTCAATTATCCATCTATTATTCATTTTGAGGCATTGGCTGAATAATAACTCACCTTGGCTGCACACTTTAAAACAACCTCTGCCCCACATTTCACTTCTCATCTGTCTACCTACATACAAGTTATGGAGCTCTGTGTAGAGACCTCCTGCCCACAGACTATAATACAAAATGTTTCTTTACTTGCTTTACTTGTTTTTTTTTTAACTTTTACTGTTCCTTTGTCAGTACATCAGTTTGTTTCTTGTTCAGAGCTTCATGACAACAATATTACATTTCATGTCTCAGCTCAACGTCTGGCCAACTCTGGTCTGCAATGTTTTTATTTTTCTGACCAGTAAAATGCAGTTTCTTTTAAACTGGTAAACATCTTGGGTGGACACTGGTGAGTTTATCTCTACGTTGTAGCTTGGTGTGAAATTCCAACGAAGGCACTCGGTTCGTATGTGACTCATTTTTTAAAGCCACCCACGATGCCCCCAAACACACCACGGATTCCCACTGCAGGAGCACTTAGCGTGAATGACTACATATTCAGCTGGTGACCAGTGTTAGAAAGGAGGCACTTAGGACTGGGCTGTAATCTTAAAAGCCAAAATGTTTTATTCTACATATACAAATTAATCCATTAAAATTATGATGGCATATTTTCTTGCTCTTTCTAAGGAGATAGAGTGCATACTCTGCCTGCAGCTTTTGTCGAGGCCGTTTCACACCTGCATCACAACCTGAACAGACATGAGCACACCTCCGATTAACCCAGCTGCTGGGTGAACGCCAACAACTTTATTTTAAAGCACCTCACAACCATAATTTATTTCAACTTCTCGTGCATGTCTGAACCAAATTGAAATGTCTTATTGTCGGGATAAAATTCAAGCTTCCTCAGTCGGCTGCATAGATTGCTAACAGGCACAGCTGAAATTCAAAGACAATAACGCAGGCTCGAAAATATGGCCACTGAGTAAACAATGCAAAGCCCCGCAACAAACACAGATGGAGATTACTTCCACACCAAGCCAGCAAAATACAGAACCTCTGTTTACATGTGAATACGATGTGCATCCTCAAAATAACTTGTTAGGTTTTTTTATTTTATTTCGAAGATCTGCAGTGGCATGAAAAAATTTGAACTGGGAGAAAATTGTTTGACTCAATTGTCCTCTTCACATAACAAAACAAGACGTTATAGGAAAGTAACACACACCAAGCACCGTAGAGAGAAGCTAATCACTGGAAGTGGACTTGAAAGCAGACAATAGTGTCATACACACCGGCTCCATTTTTCGTTTTATTCTGATGGCGTTTCTGTCCTCAGGCCTTCGTCAAGATCAGCAACCACGGTAACAGGCACTGATTTTTCATATAGGCCACACCCTGACGACACACGTGATGGTGATCAGACAGTTATACTCCGCCACTGGGGTGGCAACAACAGAGATCTTGAGTGACTAAAAACTTTGAAGAAAGGTAGTGATAGGAGAAAAACCCAAACATTTACAGCAAACACCTTCTAAAACATTGAGACACACATTCATTCTGGCAGACTTCTAACAGATATAGAAAAAAAGTTAAACATCAGCTCTTAACAGACATCATAGACACCTTTATCTATCTATCCAAACAATACAGGTAATCTGAGAAAAGATAAAATAGGTCGTTGTGTGCTGTCAGCTGTCTGTCACATTAACCACTGGCCAGACTGGCATCAATACTAGCCTTGAGCTTTTGTGTGAAACCTAAGATTGGTGAGCTGATTTGCAAGACTTCTCTCTATTTGACACATTTTACGAGTGTCGACCAATTCAAAACAGCGAATCCTCCTTCCTGTTGGAGACATGTCAGGAAGGAATGAGGCAAAAACTCAGGAGAGATGTGCCTTTGGAGACAAAATTGATTTCCATCTCTTGCATCAACTGCAGCGGAGAGAAACATTTTTTATTTAAAAGATAATTAGTGACACTTTTTCCAGTCTCAGCAGTGAGAGGTCAGGAGTCTTTTCAGCTAATCATCACATCACATAAGAAATGAGAGAAACTGGGGAGAATCTTGTATAACTATGTATAAGTTTCACTGCTGCCTATGTTTCTATCCTGTGATTTGATGGGCAGGGACACGCTGTACACTTGGAGATTCATGCATTCTGTTCTGAGATCTGCAGGCTCTGAATTGTATCTTTGTCAGCCCACCTTGCCCCCTCTATCTCCAGGATACAGTGTTTACAGAGTGGGTGCCAGGACACAGTGTGATCGTACATGCTGTAGGTCCAAGAACAAACAGGCTTCACCATGGATTACAAGACATGACTATGCTCAATACCACAATACCAGTCTGAGCAGCATGAATAGGCTTACACAAGGCTCGGACTATTTTAAATTAATACTTTAGACCGACCCACTTTTACCATTTTGAAAATGAATGTGCACCTGTTTCAGAGTTTTTTCAGAGCTCCATTATCAAATCCAGTCTGCTTGCTTATTGGAAACATGTCCAAAGAAATAAAGTTTTATGCCAGGCTCGCACTGAGACCTTACACCAGGGCGGACTGACAAATAGCAAGCACAACACATACACATGAGCTAAGCTGGTTAACACAACATCACCACAAAACAAAAAAAGCCCTGTGCAAAGCAAGTATACAAGCTGGGAAATAGGAAGGTAAGATGGCAAATTAGACCAAAAAGGAGGGAGAAAAAGAAAGGGGTGAAATAAAGAGGCAATGCTTTTGTCCAAAGTGACTTACAGTAATTCATACATACACTGATGGCGGCCGTGCAAGGTGCTGACCAGCACATCAGGAGCAGTTTGGGGTTCAGCATCTTGCCAAGGACACTTCGACATGCAGACCAGGGGAATCGAACAATCAACCTTCCGATTACAAAACGCTGGCTCTACCCCCTGAGCTACAGCCGCCAGACACAACTAACCAAGAAGGGATGATGGCGATCAAGGCAGTGAGGAGCACCAGCTGTATGCTACCGTTTCTAAAATGCTCTCTGCATCTTTTAAATGTTTTGTAACAAATAGAAAACAGCAAAGGTCATCGTTGGCTCAATGTTTTGGATTTATTGTATTTGCCATTTGAAATGTTAGCAAATGTACTTTTAGCCAATAAAAACATACAGTATATGAGGGGCTGGTGCCACACAATATTATGATTCAGTTGTTGAATCAATTTCTGTACTTCTTTTAGCTTTTTAATATTTCCAAATATATGATCTGGTGCCAAACACTTCCTCTGGATTAAATTACAAAATTTAGGCCTACCCATAATGATTCTAACAACAGTATAGTCAGTTTAAGAGGCATCTGACTACAAGAAATTATCTATTCTGTTCAAACTTTTCTAGTAAGGAACCCCCAAACCTGTTTTTGTTTTTGATTGTCCAACCCACATCTTCAATTCTTCCTATACCAGTGTTCTACTTTGACAGGGCTTAACTCACTTATTGACTCAACACAAACAATCTAAGCCTTACTTCCAATCAAACTTCATGACAAAGTACATTTATCATTTTCCCTGTGGTCAACATTTTGCTGCATTTACAACAACAATGATGCAGTTTCTCATTTAACTGGCCACTATCTGCTGAGATACCACATTTTTACTGGCAGACTTCGTCAACTGTTGTTAATGTCATCAGCTGGCCTAAAAAGAACTACTCATTGAAACTTGGCCAGTAAACTCACTTTACAAGGCAGTGTTTGTGCTGAGCTAGCAGGTAGCCTCTGTACAGGACGGTGTCATCAGCAGTGTAACATTGTCGACGGGACCAATTCAACCGTTATCGATTTAATATAAGTATGGAATCAAGGGCTTGACTGTGTACGAACCTGTGAAATTAATGTTAGCTCAGCAGCATAAGTATATCATTTATTATTATCAGATGGAGCTCAGTGTACAGTGCAGTATTTGTCTGCTGTCATAAGAGGAAAGCCATCTTTGAAAAGCAGGGCGGTTATGTTCCGAGCGCGACAACTCCAGCTTATACACTACTGATACACAGTCGTGTCTCACTGCAAGGCCCCCAAACTCCCACACAGGCATTCTCACTTATTCTTGGTAATTAGAGCTCTGTCCACCAGAGTTCATGACCTCAGCAGGAAAATATAAAGGTGTAGCCTCTCCTAACAGAGGACATCGAAAATGAATCAGGGGGTCAGACGAGCACAGTCTGTACACCCACACAGCTATTAACCGGAGAAAATAAGTACCATAGATCAGCATTTAATGTGGAGGGGAAATGGTCATTGTGAATGTTGGGTTGGGGGTTGGGACAGAGACATGTCCGTGTCCATGTTTTGGTATGTATGTTCCTACCCTTTAATCTAAGCACATGAGATGGGCCATGTGATCAGAGCGAGTTGGGTGCATAGCTTGCCGTCTGGAGGGAATAAACAGACCGAGCTGCATCAGATTCAGCTCTGATCCAGAGCAGTTCACCGACTGCAGGAGAGCTCAGAGATGAGTTTTCAGCTTTTTGGGTTATTCAGTTTATACCGTTTTTCAACCCGACTGCAGCAGCGAGCTGACCGCAGTTGTTGACTGGAGCTGGATGGGAAATGTTCATTTACTTCTTTACTTCATAAATGTAAAGTTACAGAGGGAAGAGGGGTAAAAGAAGAGAGGGAACTGGAGTCTCTGGTGGGTTTTGAGTTCAGTGGTTGACCTGAATTCCAACACACTCGCTACCTTAATTCTAAAATTCTGCTAAATAGTCTGGCTGTTTTTGCTGAATTAACACTGATAAATAAATACAAATGATGCTGCAGTTGAACTCACTTTGCTTATGTTGAATACACCATTAAAGAACCACCACTGGTGATGATGAAGACGTTTATCTGATGTGACTCAGGCAGAAATGTTCACAAACGTTCACCTACTTCCTTCCTCAATCCGTCACTCTCTCCTAGCGACAAGCGATAAAATGAACCACATCAATACCTTCAGGACATTTGTAGATTTTCTGATTTAGAACATTGTTGGAAACATTTGGGATGTTGTACGTACACAACCCAACAAATATATGACACAGGTCTGGTCGTTTTTGAGGATTCCAACACATTATACCTTTAAAATGGCGCCCATGCTAACACATGCAGAACAGATGACATTTTTTAATTTTCACCCCTGCTCCTCAGAGAGTCTGTGCACGCCACCCGAGAACAAACTGCTCTCTGACAAAAATCTGCATCTGCACATTTCACTTTTATGTTCCTGCATGTTACAAATTGGCTGCCAAAGGCACAAAAAAACAAAACAGTAACACCTGCCGGTACGTCTGAACATGAGACTGTTTTTTCTGATGTGTCACACCTGCACTTTATTTTGTGTTGGTTTTACATACAGTAAAAGTCCCCCAGATTTGACCTGTGAAGCTGATGTCATGTGCCCGCAAGATTACACATTAACATAACATTCGAGTCTTGGATTGATTTTAGCCGCGAGAAAGAGTTAGCAATCTGTTTAAATGATCAATTTCACGCCCAACACAATCCCTGAAACTGCAGCGAGGGATTTTCTGATGGAAAAGTATTAGATGATATTGCTTTAAAAGCAAACAATTCTCTCCTCTTCAAGGCCTTGTTTAATTGGTTGCACTCACTGAACATTGTTTCACAGTGCTGAGAGAAATCTTAGGAGGCTAGGAGACCACAGGCTCTGCCAGCAGTCTCATGGGATGTCCAAGCACAGATTCAGAATACCAATTATACTGTGTGAGCCAATATATATTGTGTTGTCAGGATAAAACCTCCTCCAGTGATATAGCAACAGTATCTCCAACCATCCACTGTACCCTACATTATTGGCAGAGTAAGGCGAAGGAGGAATTGATTAGCTACTGGAGGTTTGATATGCGTTGACTGTATGTATACTCAAATATGATTCTGTGTACTTGAACATACTTGGAGTGTTTTTTCACCGTGAGTCATTTTCACTTGTCGTGGCCATTCAAACTGACTCATTCACACTTATGTCCGACATTGTGCTGATGACATCACACACGCGCACAAACATTTTGCGATGCGTCACCAACCACTCCTCTGAGAACAATCATCCATTTGCCCAAAACATTTGTTTGTTTTTTTCAAATACAGGCTTTTATTGCAGTCACCCCTACAGAGACGTAGCCTGCCAACTTCCTGGCTAATGAATCCAGCAGCTCTGTGATTCAAGAACATTAAATAGTATACACACATAATGTGACTAATGCACGGATGATTTTAAAGATGTGATGTAGAATATGGCCAGAATTCCAGGGTAGCTCCAAAAACATAGGGAACAGCATATCACAAGAGTAATTGTCAACTGCTGCTCAGTGCCAACTGGCTGTAGCTAGCCACTGATAGCTAATTAGCTCATGGCACAGATAGCAGTGGCGTTAGCCTTAGAGTTTGCCTGCGCTGGTACCTCCAATCACGGGGGGTCACCACAGCCTTCAAGGCTGACTTAGGTCAGTTTGACAACAGTATGGAGGCGATTAACAATGACTCTGACCATAACTATAACTTCAAGGATGACAAGAAGCAGCAGAGAGTGAGACTACAGCAGCATGTTAAAATGGCGCTTAGAGCCGGAATATCTTCTCATCTTATTCTGTAAATTGAGTATTCATTTGACCTTACCGGATGTAATTGTGGAAACACAAGCCAAGACTATTTTGGTGGGTTTTAATGTTTGAAATCAATTTCATGATGAGTTAAGTTAGCCTTAGTTTGGTAAGAGAGAGAGACTTGAATTTGAAAAGTGTACAGTTGTATTGTCCTGTTTCGTAAGGAATAAGTTCCAACATTTTTGTTCAGTTATCATGCTATCGCTCACAGCTAAGCTAAAGGGGCTGTCGCCGAAAAAAATGTGTGAATATCTCGAGAGCTCATTTCAGGCATTTAACTGAAAAACCAATTCTGAAAACTCAGACTTTGAGATGAGAGAACTGGATGTAGGACTACAAACTACGCATAGATTTTTGTTGTAAGACTATTATAATTATTTTTTATTAAAAAAAAAAATCTGACTATTTCCTCCAAATTGCTCCATTAAGTCTACACAATAAATACATGCAGTCAATTCTCCAGCACACAAAACTTCAGCATTAAATGTAAAGTCACCCATAGATTGATAGAAGATGAACCTATGAATGGTCTTTTGTGGAGATGGACTGAAAACAGCATGAAGCATAAGTAACATGAACCCTCAAACCGTCCCCTTGGGGATGTTTTGGTGACGGTGAGCTTGTCCGAGGAGGTCTGTGAACGCAACACGGCCATGCAAACACAGAGTGGAGCGAGCATCAGCATACATCTGCCAGCAGACACAGCATGATGCTGAAGCCACTTTAATACTCTCTCATTCCCCAAATCCGCTGCACCTGTCAACTCATTAGACAGGAGGGAGGGGAGGAGGGGGGTCTGCAGCCTCCTATCTTCACAATACCGGCCTAGCGTGACAACACAAACAAACACCCTGGGATGAAAAGCTGAGATGTGTGCGTGTGTGTGTTGTTGTTGGGTTTTTTTTTTCTACGCATACTTTGCCACCATCTGAAAAAAAAAAAATCTTACCTGTCATAACTCCATCTGCTGTAAGACATGCTCCTGTTGCTGCTCACTCCCTCCATGTCTCCGGTGAAGCTGGACGGACTGGGGCTGCTGGGAGAAGAAAAAGGCGAGAATGAAGACCCTGGACGCTCCTCTCCTCTCCTCTCTCCCCTCTTCTCTCCTCTCTCCTCCGTGTCCTTCCTCCCTGAATGCAAACACGAAGTAGAGGAGTCGCCGTTTCGTGAATGGGCAGGGAGGCTGTGCGGAGCCAGACGCTCCTCGCTCCTATGGGCCGTACCACCGCAGAGAGAGCGGGGGGAGCTCGGATGCTGATCTGTTTCATTCAGCGCTGATTAACGTCGCTGACAAAATCCCCCCTGCTGACTGTGGCCTTCAGCCTCCACTGCACATCCTGTATCACTCCAAGAGGCTGTGATTTTTTCTATTTTTTTTAATGATTATTGTTATTGGCATGTCGTGACTGCTCAGCAGCCCGTAGCAAACACTGAACCTGATCAGTCATGTGCAGATCAATAGGTTTAAATAAATAAATAAATAAATAAGCAGATACTAGCCCTCAAACACACACACACACACACACACACACACACAGAGAGAGAGAGAGAGAGAGAGAGAGAGAGAGAGAGAGAGAGAGAGAGAGAGAGAGAGAGATAGAGTTCCTTCATTATTGAGAGGCTGAATGACATTTGAAAAGTGGATTTGCGCTGGAGTCTGAAGAAGTAATTTCCAATGAATGTAATTTAATGCAAATTGGAATAGGCCTGATTTTAATGTGTTTCATAGGATCAGGCTCACGCACACACACACATACACACACACACACACACACACACGGCTGCCTTTCTCAGAGCAATGCATGTCTGCACACAGGGCTGTTTCGAGCTTCTGTGGGGGCCAAATGTGTGGAGGCCCCATTTTGGGAAATTACCGTGGGGGATTGGAAACCCTCTGAGGCCTCAGTCAATCAGCCAATCAATCAATCAATCAATCAGTCAATCAATCTTTATTTGTTTAGTGCCAATTCACAACAAAGGTCAACTCGTGACGCCATTCTCCTTGATAAATTAATTTACGGAGGCCCAACGGTTCCCCCTGTGAGCAAGCACTTGGCGACAGTGTGAGAAAAAAAAAAAAAGCCATTTAACAGGCAGAAGCCTCGGAGCAATGGTCGGCGACCATCTTCCTGGACATGGTCTAACATTTATATGCATCGGTCTTGTGCACTTGGGGAGGTAAAGAGGCTAGATCTGCATTAAACCATCTGCCAGGTGTGCGTAAATGAGACAGAAGTCATTTTCCTTAAATAGAAATAAATGACTAAACATATAGAAATATTACTTTGAAGATATGAAATGAAAAATTATTTAGATGAATTAAGTCAAATTATTACTACAGAGCACTGTTTGAAAGCCTCCTGGTGGGTTTAGGGGTCCTGTACAACCACACAGCCTGCATATGTTAAGAACCAGGTCTGTCTGCACACCTGTGATCTTGTGGAAACGTGGATATGCTTTAAAACAACGTATCATTAGATAAACTAATCCAGAAAGAGGAAGTGTAAATGAGGGAAGAGGACACGTAAGAAATCCACCGGAGCTGCTATTTCAAGGCTCCCCTGTGCACATCCCCTCCAATTTAATGAACCCCAGCATCTTTAATTCAAGATCCCAAATGAAGATAACTGACACTGGCGCTGTGGAGCCCCTCCACCCTCCCATACTCACCTCATTATCTCTTGTTTATATTATATTGTGTCTTTACCGAAGCCAAGGCAGACCCCGATGAGAAGTCCACTCATGAATACATTTTCTCTTTCCATGTTCACTTTTTTTCAAGGAGCAAATATCACATTGCATTTTGAAGATCTTGAGGTGACGCACAATTATAAATAAAATATCACCGCAAGACCTCTGCACTCACAAAACACACAAATAATGACCCTTATGCTCATGGGTCATCAATCGTATTGATTGCTGATAGTGTTGAGTGCATAAGGATTGTTGGTATTTATTTTACATTTACTCATAGTGATCAGCATAGTGGTGTTTATTACTAACAGCCAGATGATATCTGGACCACAAGACCAAAAATGACTATAACAGTCTGTCTGTTAGACATCCAGCTGAAATAAGACCTCAACAGTCCTGTATGAGGACCATGATGCTCCTGCAGAGCCCAACTGATGCACCATTCTTGGGGCTGACGCTGACACTGATATTAGGAAGTAAATTACATTCTCAACATATTGGCTGTTTTCCGCCTTTTTTAGAAATTATCCACAAAACAAAGTTGCACATTCATAAAATGTCATTGTGTGGAGTATGAACATTTGCTTTCTATCTTATTTGTTCTGTTTTTTCTTTCTTTTCTTTGTTTTGCTGCTAAGCACGTTGAGTTGACCTGTGTATGAACGTGCCTTACAAATAAAATTGACTTGACTAAAATTTGATGTTTATGAACTTTTATAATTGTTTCATAGATGGTTTATATCACATTTCTGAAGAGTGAAATATCTATTGAATAACGTTTAATTAACTTACAGTAACCATTTACTAATGATGACCGGAAAGTGTCACCAATCAAACCTATAGGGAAATGCTGGACCACCATCAAAACACAAGCTGAGTCAATGTTCACTGAGAGAATGTCCTTCCATCCTTCTCCCACAGACTTGGAGAAACACCCCATTAGAACTCTTCATGTTGCATACTGTTCCTCTCCTTGTTGTGTGTTCAATATTTTAACCCTTAGTGGTTTAATAAGGACTTAATCACAGTTCCTTGGCCACAACAACCCCCTTGTGGTCAAATAAGTATATACATGTGTTGGGTTCACCTTTACAGAGGTCTGTGAGTTAGACTGCTTATTTGTTCGGGCCATCGTCTGCCAAGACACTCTGAAGTAGGCAAGTATGCCGATAGTTGCACATTAACCTTGAAAGAATGTATATTTATACTTAAGCACTTACCTTACCTTATAGCCACCTCTGTTGTTCTTGCTGGAATTGAGGGGATTCATGAGTTTACCATAGTAATGTCAATAATCAGACCGCATATGTGTTCAATGTTAGCATTTGCTCTCAAAAGCTATAACTTGGTAGAGGCAGACAGAGGACGACAGGCTGAGTCTGGCCTAGATTTGCGTTTTAAAACAACAAGCAGCAGAAAATGTACGGAAGAGGATTAGGGCCATGTGTGACCATTTTTTTGGTAACATGTGACCCTAATCGAACTGAATAAAGTAATCGAATTTAAAGTCTGAACTCAAAAACATTTTCACGTACAGAATTCTGACTTTACTCTCAGAATTCTGACTTTAATCTCAGAATTCTGACTTTAATCTCAGAATTCTGACTTTAAAGTCAGAATTCTGAGATTAAAGTCAAGTCAGAATCCTGAAAAAAAAGTCAGAATTCTGAGGTCAAAGTCAGAATTCTGAAAAAAAAGTCGGAATTCCGGAAAAAAAAAATCAGAATTCTGCACATGTGAATTTTTTTTTGGAGTTCTGACTTGAAAGTCAGAATTCTGAGAATGTGAAAAAAATTTTTTGAGTTCTGACTTTAAATTCTGCATCCTTTTGTTGGATATTGCTCCCGCAGCTCAGGTCGAGCCTTTAGAAGCAATATACTTTTTTACAAGACAAGGCAATAATCCTCTGTGGCCCTAAAAGGATTAGGGCCACATGTTAATTTTTTTTTTAGTTCTGACTTTAAAATCAGAATTCTGAGATTAAAGTCAGAATTTCTGAGATTAAAGTCAGAATCTTGCACATTTTAATTTTTTTTTTGTTCTGACTTTAAAGTCAGAATTCTGAGATTAAAGTCAGAATTCTTCACATGTGAATTTTTTTTTAGTTCTGACTTTAAAGTCAGAATTCTGAGAAAAAAGTCAGAGTTCTGAATTTAAAGTCAGAGCAAAAAAAAATTCAAATGTGGCCCTAATCCTCTTCTGTAAAAATGTACTATTGCCTTGTCTTGTAAAAAAAAAAAAAGTATATTGCTTCTATAGGCTCGACCTGAGCTGTGGGAGCAGCATCCAACATTAGAATGTACAATGTCATTTGTGAATTTAGAAATTCAGATAAATGTCCCAAAATGAAGACAAAACAGAGAGACACATGCAGTTAATGTGAACATTAACCAACATCAGTTCGATGTAGATCTGTACTAACCATTGTGAAGAGACAGTGAAAGAATTGTTCAAACGCAGTATTTCAGACAGCCCTTAATGGATCCTTATTGTATTCTGAGAAATGAGCGGCCATGTTGATGACATAACACCCACTGGAGTGAAACTGTGAATAACAATGGGATACTTTATCACAGATTGACTCTGAGAGACAGATTCTCTATCATCCTCTGACTGAGATATACCGATATCGACGACAGCCGTGATATTAGAAACTGAAATAATAATATTGTGTTAATAATGTTAATATGATAATATCATGTGATTATTGCAGTGCAGATGTTAGGCCTTCATTATCCGTTAGTGTTCATCTGGTTACCTTTTCACTCTTCATGTAGTCTAATTCTTTTTGGATGCTTTCTTTACAGTTATGGTTACAGACTCCCTTCACTTGTATTTTGAGTTTAATTTATTTGTCAAAAAAAAGAGACATCACACGGTAAACCAAAGTTTTTGTTTACTTTTTTTACTAGCTTTTTTCTGATATCATGAAAGTGGCCACAAATGTCATACTAATGTCATATGTGAGTTCCAGAGATACCATTTTTGCACCTACTCGTCTTTTACGCTAAACTGCGTTCAGATTGAATGTTACTGTGACACAAAGGGTTCCCTTGACTAAGTAAGTATCCATGTGTTACGCCCTTTCACTTAAGGTTTCCTGTTGCTATTTAAGTGACAACATAAAGAAGAAAACTCGTGACGAATCTAAAAGAAAGATTCTCTACCCCATCTGGCTCATTGACAGATTTTATTTTAGCACCAAAAGCTACACACAGGGCAAAAGACACTGATATGGCAGAAAAAAGAAACAAAAACAGTATGATTTGGATGCACACTAGGATTTGCAATAAGATGGGATTTCAGTGATTGTTATAATAATTCATTTGTGTGGTTTAAAGACCAGAATCATTCCTAAAACCCTCTCTCTCCCACCCGACCTGGCATTTTTACACTCTGAGCTGGTGACGGACACCTCAAGATAAATATATTCTCCATTACTAAGCCACGACAAGGAAAAAAAACATTCTTGGTCACATTTGGGCGAAAGATCCAATTTTGAAGATTTGGGCCAACAGTCATCTTCAGTTTAACATAATCAAGAGAATTAAATATTCCTCTTTACATATATACACAGCTATGCTGCGAATGTGTATTCACTTATAAACATATAAAAATACTTGTCAACTAGTTTGATAAGAAAATAATGTATAAAAGTAGAGTAGAAACATTTAATCAAGTCCATTACTTCCATCATCTGATTTTCCTGTTGTTTATATTACAAGATGATGATATGAAAAAACAAACTGCAGTACTTCATTTAAATGCCTGAACAGAAGTACAGAAGTGGAGAGGGAAGGCAGAACAGTATTTTATGTCTGTGGTGGTGATCCACAGAGCGGCAGGTCCGGTGAGTTCATGTCCCGTTGGAGTGCGGCTGTTTTTTCGATGTGCATCTCAATGCCTCCACTTGTCCTGGTTTTTTTTTTTT